>APFE030239077.1:37537-72241 GCA_000404065.3 Pinus taeda | reverse complement strand
AATTCATTTCCTTTGATATGTCGAAGTCATCCACTCACAATCAATACATTAAGACCCGTTGAAGATTGTTAAATTACTAATGGTTACATTAAAAAAATATCTTCTTTATATTAAATAATAAATGTCTAAGTTATATGATATGTTTTTAACATAAAAAAAATCATTTTCCTTTAATATGTACCACAATTAAGACATGTTGAAGATTGTTAAATTGCTAATGGTTACATTAAGGATCGATAAGAGTATATATTCTTGCCTCCTCCGCTCAAAACCACCGAGTTTTATACTGAAAAATAAAATCAAAATATTTTCTTTAAAATAGATGTGCAAATGTTTTTTTATATTGTTACGTTTTTATATTATTAATATGGCCTAAAATGTTATAGACCGGGTAAACATTATAATTTTCATTAAAATATTTATGTAATGTGATTTTATTATTTATAAAATATAAAATAAAATAATGTATTATATTTTATTTTAAAGATCTAACATTAAAATTAAAGTTATAGATATTTATTTTGGTTATGAAATTATTTAAGTAAAAATATTTATATATAAATTTAATTATTATATTTAATTAGTATTTATGTAAAAATTAGACAACATATATATTTTAGCTAAAATATAAAATTACATTTTTGCTTAAATATAAATTTTCTAGTATGTATAACTCTCAACACTTATTAAATAGCATAAATTTAATTTAGTACCCTAAAAACCTTGCCGCATTAAAATTATGTAGTGATACACTCTATTACATTAAAATATTATAAGAAATAAATTATTGCTTTAAAATATATTTAAACTATATTGTTATTAATTCAGATGACAAATTTTTGCATAACTTTAATTTTTATAAAAGTTAAGTTAAATATTTTATTTTAATTATATAAATTATAATTACAAATTATATATATAACAAATATTAAAATATAAATTATTATCACTTTAAAAATGATACATGTAAATTTATATTAAAGGAAAAACAATTACATTTCTTTCCCACAATGAATGGTTAAAAGCATATAAATAAATTGTGTCATGTTAATGTCACATACCAACTTCACTAAAAATGGAAAGCAGAAGACATCATCATCATAATAAATTATTAAAAAAAATCTATCAACTAGTAAAAATCATTAAAATAAAAATTCCATTATCTAAATTTCTATCCACACTCTAATAAGTGTGGTCCGCTTTTTCGTGGCTTTTATTCTCGCAGGAAACGAGAATAAGGAAACGAGAGAGGACAAAGTCGTGGTCTCATTACCCAAAAACCATAGAACATGCCATTAGTATGAATGATCAAATAAAAGAGTTCACATAGGTATGCATGATATACATTTGAGGTATATTTTCTGCACAAACATAAGTTCTTATATAAATTTATTCTTATATCATTTGCGTTTCCTATACACTTCTATGTGAATTGAAGATTCATAACATAAGTTCTTATATAAATTTATTCTTATATCAGTTGCGTTTCATATACACTTCTATGTGAATTGAAGATTCATATTTTCGATGGTATGGAGCAAAGTTCTATTAAAAATATATAGTAAAATTAGGTATCAATTTTATTTATATATTTATTTATAATGAATTGAAGAATTTAAAATAGTAAGTATCAATTTAATTTATTTTATTCTTATTGTTCCCTTTTTTTTATGATATGAAGTAAAGTTTTAGATAATAAATTAAAGATTAATTTAAATTTTATTAATTTATTAAAAAAAATTGTAATGACAATAATAATTATTTATAATTGTATTTACATTAGGATGCAGGAGACACTTAATATAGAATTGTTTAAATATGGAAATGGGGTATATCAGAATTGTTTTAAATAATGGTGATCGGGTGTTCTTTTAAGTATTTTTTTGAATGTGAAGTCATCTCTTATCTCTATCCATAATATTATTCGGGACATAATATGAATATCATCCCATAGAATTTTAAACAAATAATATATAATTATTTTTTATCTATAACTTTGTATCACTTTGTTCCTTCATGTGACACTCTCATCCCTTTCTACACACCAAGATTTAAGGGAATTTTGGATTGTGTATATTCTTAGGGACTCCTAATTTATTGAGGCCTCCTGGTTAACAGGATTCCGCCTCACCCCTTTCACAGAAGGGAGCAAGAAGCGGTATATTAGTCAGGGATGGAGCTAGCTATTTTTCTTGATGTGGAACCAAACCAGGGAAAGAGTACCTTCATTTAGGTAGCTCTTATAACCCTTTTAATTTACTTTTTACAATTTATTTTTAGGAAGAAAAAACACACATTTCCGACCAAATACTTTTTCTTCTGCTCTTTGAGGGGAAACAATATAAGGAGGGGAGAACCTAACCAACCTTCCTTGACATGGCTCGATCACAGGAAAAGACTCATGACATTAATGTCAAGAGGCACGAGGTGAGTAGGCCGGTGGGATAAAGGTCTAGACCTGGTCTAGGGATTAAAAACTGCTTAGGCCTGCGCTTCGTAAATGTGCTCTAAAATACTAGTACATGGTTAAAAAAATTCTAACTAAAACGTATGTTACATTTTTTAATATTATCTTTAAGGACAGGCAAGAGAAAGTTCCCTGCACTGTTTGACTATGCTTTCTGAGATGCAATATTCAAATATAAAATGTTTACCAATTCCAATCATGAATAAAACGACCAGGGAAAGTTTTTACCCACTTTGAATATGCTTTCTGAGATAAAATATTTAAACATAAAATGTTTACCAATTCCAACTATGAATAAAACGACCAATTGATAATATTCATGAAATACACATTTAAGCAAATTTCTTCGAGAAGAAATTGCTGAATGAATATCTAATACATTCTCTTATATTCACTCAGAAGGAAAATATTGAGAGAAAGTAACGGTTTGTTCTTTACCCACTTTGAATATGCTTTCTGATATACAATATTTAAATATAAAATGTTTACCCATTCTAATATGAATAAAATGATCAATTGATAATAGTCCTGCAATACAAATTTAAGCAATTTGCTTCGGGAAGAAATTACTGAATGAATATCTATATTCATTCAGAAGGAAAATATTGAAAGAAAGTAACCGTTTGCGTAGTTTACAGGTCGTCCTCATTAAAGATCACACTGGTCAGCCGAGAACTATGACTTGATATGAAACAAACAATTAAGACATGACAAAGGAAAAATCATCTCTGCTATTTATGTTTATGTTCACATCTTCTGAAGTAGGTGGCTCCTTTGTGACCTCTTTGACACCCCAGGTTTCAGAAATCGAAGCAGTTCTAATAGGCTGCGGAACATATGAAGAAGATGCAACCATTTCGAGATTTAAACTTTCTACATGGTCTGAAACGGGATTTTGTGCTGTAACTTCTGAGTACTCGGGGAATTCGGTTGCTTCATAATCTGAGAGGTAATATCTTGGAGAGATGTCCGGAATCTCAATGTCACCCATAGTACTATATCTGTGCATTAAGTGCAATGGAGAAGATCCATGGCTTGGAGTTGTTTCCACACTTGGAGTTCCCGATCTGCTTGAAAATCCAGACTCTGAAATTCCGATTCTGGATGAAAATGTATGGTTTGAATTTCTTGGTTTCATATTTTTCTCAGCTCTCTGATGCCATCTTCTCAAGCCATTAGCTACCCTTTCTTCAAAGATTGTGTTCTGCGATGAATTTCTTTTTTTGATATTTTTCTTAGCTCTTTCATGCCATCTTATCAAGGAACTAACTACTTGTTCGTCAAATATTGTGTTCTTCATGTGGGAACCCATCTGCATAGAATATGTGTCAGTTTTGAACCAAAATAAAATCCCGATACTCAGGTTTAAAACGACCAGAGTTATCTGTACCCCTTGCAGAAATATTTACCCACAATTTACTGAACAATAAGAATAGTGACGTTCAAAAAATGCAGATATTTTCCAATTTTCTATTAAGATAATGCAGTAAGTTTAGAGAAGTTCAAATTCTCTTTTAAAATGGCAAGTCCTTTTAGTTTAAATGAAACATAAAAAAATTTCACCTGTGTGACAAGTGCGTAAAGCGGAAGTGTGACATAGCTACATATAAACTGCACGATTATCCTGGATAGAACCACAAACAAATCAATTCAGTTATTCTTTAACTCAAAGCATAATCATGTTCAATATTTTGATTAGATTACAATTTACCAGCATATATCTATTTATATTAAAATATTTTATTTATAATCTGTATTAAATATTTTACAACCAACATAAAAATAACCTCTAAATTAACCAAACAAAAGATCTGTTTTACAGGAATGTGCTTTTATATAATGACATTCTTACCCAATGACGATTCGCAATATGATCGTATAAAGACTATCGTGGAAACAGGAGTTCAAGCCAAATTGCCACTGGAATAATTGTGAACGTATTGTTAACTGTGTAAATTCAATATCTCTGCTGATATTATAATTTATTATAATTACAAAAAAAATGGCTTACGCATGTCCACGACAGGAAAGCAAGCTGGAAAGCATTCTGCAGGAACCATCAAGGCTTTATGTCATTGTCGTAAATATAATAATGAAATAGGCTTTATGTCATTGTCATAAATATAATAATGAAATAAATATAATAGCCGCAGTTAAAGGAAGTAAAATTTACAATGCAATTATTTCGATACCTCGAATAAACTGAAATGGATCAAGAATAGAATAAGATCAGGGCGATTGAACCAAAACAACTTATCGGTTGGCTGCACCACTGGTATTCCTCTAACCACAGCATGTCTCCCTTGAATTCCTAACGCCATCTCTAATATTATAAGTTGCAGCTTCATTCCGACTATCAAAACAATCTGCACAAGTAACAGAGTAGCAATAAACACGCAGAAGTCAATAGTCGAAAACTTTTCTAGATCATTAACTTATATCATCAATAATTCTACTTCCGAACATTTCCAGGGACTTACAGCTAAGGGAACGAAAGAAAACCAAAAGTATGAATTCCACTCTGTTCACACAGTAATACAGCCAATCCAAGAGAGAACGTCAGACTCGCTAGCAACGGAAATTAAACAAAACTTTGGAGTAAGACAGAGAGTTGTGAAGACTTACTATGCAAATTGATAAGTAAAAATCCCATGGCAAAAGCCCACAGGGGAAAACTGAAAATAACGGAATAAATGCTGTAGTGTTAGGTGAAAAGAAAGGGTAGGTTTCCCAGACAAACAAAACTAATGCAGGACTGAGAAGCGTTGCAAGAGGGAAATCTATTATTATTGATAAACACCAAAGTTTATAAGCACAAAAAGTTGTCACGAACCTGATTCCTATCACCCTCTTGAAGTCGTCATTCAATGATCTCTTTATATATTTATGAAAATTAAACTTCTTGTTATTTGCAGAGAAATGGGCCTATACGGTACCAAGAAATAAAATTTCAACATAAATCAGTCAAATCACGTGAATGAAATGGTTGTTTAAACAAAGACGAAATGGAAATGGGAGATTTGAATTAATGGAGACGTACCATGATGAAGCCATGGCGCAAGGTTAGGTAATCAACTTTCCTTATTGACCGAAAGAATTGTCTAAAGAAGCAAACCTGCAAATCTACGTAGTGTTAAATTCTAAATCAGAAATTAATATTACTATTACATGTAAAAGGGATTCAAGTACCATAAATCTCTAGAAAATTTGGAGTATGAATTACTTACCACCCATTTAAGAATGGGTGTTCTGCTCCATAAATTCATATAACGCCTTACAAATGTAGTTTGTTCGGTTAATCTGAACCTTGAAGGATCTGCATGAAACAAAGAGTAAGCACGTAGCTACTTGTACTTAGAAACAGCCTTTCTAACATTCCTCAAAACGTTATCTAATCCTAAATTTTCTTGATGTGCCCTTTTAATGTTTGAATTCAAAATCATATTACAGGGTGTCCCCGTTGAAATTTCCAGGTTCGTAGCCTGGTTTAGGTTGTCAATTTTCAAACATGATAGACTGCCTGACGAGGCCATTTAGAGAAAAAAACAAAATGAAAATACCTCACCATGTGAAAATTGATAATCCATTGTTACTATCTCCTTTTCCCATGTTTTCCAACGCCTCATCTAGGCACCAAAATGACTTGTATTTTCAGTTGAAGATGTTTCGAATGCTTAAAGATATGAAAGCAAATTCAAACAGAGAAAATTTAAACTGAATGATAATTTGTTTCCCGTCGCACTTACTTTTGCTCTTGCTAGGGCGATTGTTAGGACACTATATAACACATGGACTGTTGCCAACGTGAAGATGAGGTAGTGGAGCTGGTTCATGCCAGTGAGGGAGACCAGAGGATATTTACCCTTGAATCAAGAGGGAAAGAATATTTGTCAAACTATCATAAATATCTTGATTGATATCAAATGGACTAACTCGATTTGAGTAACCTCTAATTGCATCGGGAAATTCGAATACGCAAGGTAGAGTATGGCGTCTACCTGTTCGGAACAATGATCGGTACCAGCAGCAATCGATTCTTCCTTTTGACAGGGAAGCATACTATAAGCTATTCCTTTTGGTATACAAATCTTAGAAATGGGCTTCTGTCCAACGGTCAGTAGAAACGAGATGAAGCCCATAAGCATCAGTTCTGCAATCCAAGAATGCCAATTTAAGATGTATTATATCGGTCGATGTCATGTGATGAATTCTCAGAGTTACTAAAAATAGACTTGCAACAGCCATGTGTTTATTTTATACTCTTACCTTGAAACCCAATCTAAATTTTCAAATCAAGCCGCAATACCATCAAACAGAGCAATTTAGAATGTTGAATGGTCAGATGAAGCCACAGCACAATCCAGCAGAGTAACGGAGTAAACTTTGATATATGGGGTTAAACCACAATTTTTGGCAAACTAATTGATCAGTGTGGGGGCTTGGTTTTCATCTGGCCATTGATCCAAACTCGGTGGATATCTTTCTGATACCGTAACCCTATCAGGTCTATTAATTTCTGGGAAAAAAATTGTATTTATATTAAGTTTAATATAGAATTCCTCAATCAAAACTGTCTGAAATTTTAGTTCAAAGTTTATCAGATTTAAAACAAGTGGAATTTAATTAAATAATTATGAGTAGAACTTTGTATGTATGATCTTATCCCTTCAATATAATTCAAAGAAAATTTGAAGCGAAGAGATCAATTTTCCCTATGGGAGAAAAGGCCATTTCCAAATGTATTTATACCACTGAAAAAATAGCATCAAACAAACTTATTTCGATATCTACACAAACAATTACAAAAGCCTACCTGCTTTCACTTTTTCAAGTGCGTCATACAGGGCCTTCTTATTTCGCCTGGAGAGCCACTGAAATATAATCACAGAGAGATATTATTACAGAGAGACGTTAAGTTCAAATCTTGATCATTCTGCGTGTGGAAGAGGCACCTATATAAGAAAATTTGCTAATCATATTGAAAATTCTGGTCGCTGATTATTGGTATTAGTTCACTGATTGGGGAATATGTTTGTGTGACCCAATATAGTGTAAAGAGCGTGAATCTGTTTCTGAATACCATATACAATTAAACCAAATCCGGTTCAAAATGGAAGTAAGATATTAAATTGAAGAGAATGTTGGCAAAAACTTACAGTTCCAAGGTGATGTATAGCATTTTCAATAAGTAAGGAGATGATTACAAAAGCCGAACAAACAACTGTGACTGCCCAAGTGGGAGTTTGCTCTAAAGAACGATCACTACCACCACTAGACGTTGCTTCCATATCTTTCTCAGACAACTGAATACCTTCCTCTGATAAGCTTAAAATGAAATTTCAGTATTTTGAAACAATTCTAATGATGATCATCTAGAATACCTTCTTCCTAAATAGTGAAATATCTCACAGCACATAAGATGATTAGAAGTGAACTGTAAATGCCTCCAAATTTCCTCAATTCATTGAGTCTGAATATAAAATTGACAGAATCCTTGGGCAATTCCACGTCTGCAAGCAAATACAAATTCAAGTCAATAGGTCGGAGGTTAAGAGACTGCCTTTTTTGAAGATCCTAATCCCGGAAATCATAGAATAACTGACGTATTTGTGATTCAGTTCAATGCACCGGCTTCCATGTTGCAGAGAAGGGCTAAAATGTCAATCATGCACTCGTCCTGATGATGCAAAAACTCCTCCATCGATTAATTTGAGCAGCTGACCATTTCCTATTAACAGTACGAGTTGGTGAAATAGTTATTCCAATCGTAGAGTCCGTACATTAAACTACCGTTCACAGAGTCAATTCTGCGTTCAATTTACAGTTCACCACCACTTTCGTATTAATACTAGCGAGCGCACCGTTTTGTCCAATTGGAGAGTCGGTAAATTGAAGGTCGCAGACAGAAAAATCTAGATAATCGGAAAATTTGGTCACATGCATATAAAATGGATCCATTCGACCAACCTTACAGCAACTTCTCGTTACAAGACTGAGAGTTTCGCGCCGGCATCACGAGCGATGACCCACTAAAATTGTTATTTGATGGAAAAAATGCATGCGCTAGCGCGCATAAAATTAGGTTAAGTTAGACGAAGATTGGATTCCTTTTCTTTTGTCAAAAGATATTGTTCATTCAAACACGAAACACGGGTCAACTCAACTCAATATCTTAGTTTGACGTTTTTCATGAATAATTTTTATTTAAAACTCTATTTGAGAATTATGATTCTTATCTTTTATATACATACTAATTTTGGGTTTGATTCTACAATAAAAAATAACAGGATTAAAGGTTCTCTGTAAAAAAAATAAAGTATTATATTAAAAATAAATGAAAAACCTTTTTATGACTCTAATGACTTTAAATACGGGAATTTCTATTTATAATAAATATTAGAATAATATAATGTTTGTTAACTATTATTAAAATAACTAAAATATATTAAAAGATATAAGCACCACCCTTTAGAAATACCATGAACTTAAATGTAATTTCATTTTTGTATAAGAAAACAATGAATGAAATGTAGAATGTAAATAAGCCATCGGAATAAAAATAAAAGAGGTTTAAAATAAAAAATAAATTTATAATTCAATTCAACTAAAAAATCAACAGTATAAGTGTGTAAATTTGTTTAAATATATAATATAAATATAATTAATATAAAAAAAAATCAAATTTTAATTTAAGAGTGGTTTTTTTGCAGAATTGTTAGTTAAGAAATGTGCTCTCCTGATGTTTGTTGTCTATGCACTATATTATCGTCGGTCGTAAAATGATATTTATCTTTTTCCCACAATTCAGAATTTTTTTTCATAAAATGAAGTTTTATATCAATAATTTTGTTTTATATAAAATTAATAAATTTTCAATTAATGTAATATAATTATAAATTTAATGAAAAATAAATAAATCATTATTTTTTTAAACTTTATAATGAAATAAGTAAAAATATATATTTAAAATTTAATATTATTGAACGTAAAAAAGAACTAATCTCATACAAAAAATATTTATGCATTATCCCATTTTAAATATATGGAAAAATTTTGAAAATAAAAAAATTTAATTTATAAAAAATAATTAAATTAATTTTTTAAAAATATAATTATAAAATTAAATTATTTTTAAAATTTATTATTTATATAAAAATGAGTTGACCTTAAAAAAATTAATATGTATTTTTTCATTAATAAATTAACATAAGACAATTACATTTATAACATCATATAATATTAATCAATTAAATTAATTTTTCATCCCTAATTTTTCCCTTTAGCGTAGAGGATGCTTAAACATTATTGCTTCTAAACACATGATTTGGTGGTAATTTTTATTCTTAAAGAATGGTACTTACTTAGCGGAGCTTGATCGTATTTTTGTGTAACTAATAATAATTAGCTTTTGAATGCTCAGGTACCTAGAGATATTGACTTCGTTTAGAAAAGCATATGTTTCCGTATAAATTTTACAACCTACACTTAAACTGCATGCATTGGTAAATACTTATTCATAATTGTTAAAAGCTAGTGTTAGACTGCATGTTTAGGAATATTTAATAATTCTTCCAAAGTTAGTGAACACCCCTCTAGCACTTATACTCCAATTTACATACAATTTTAAAGCAGTGAACAAACTTGTTCATCGAGGTTTTGAATGTGTTAGAATATAAAGAAATCAAAACTTAAAATGAATTTTTTTATTAAATATTCTATATATAATAAGTCAATAATTGAAGATATTTAGTGTTGACGTTAATCTAAGTTAAGATTAATTACATTAAGAATTTATTTGCAAATGAATATAAAAATTTAAGGAACATCAATAATATATTAGAATGACGACTTAGTATTCATATAGCATTAGCATTATAGTTAACGTCCACTGAGACAAAATTTTGTCTATTGGACCTATAATTTGCTTAATTCTAATTGTCTGCTCCTCGTCTTTCTTGGCGAGATTGGTGATGTAGCTTTCTTTTTCTTCTCTACGGTCTTCCAACTTTCTTTATCTTGCATCTCCTTCATCTCTTCTGGTTCTTGGGACATTGGTGTCTTAGCTTCGCGATCTATTGTGTTCGTCCTTTCAGAGATAGTCAGAGAAGAAGTTTGGTCTAGGAGATTTGCTTTGCTGTTAAATGAAGATTTATTTTGCGCGGTATTCGAAACCTCATAACTGTTTATGCTTGAGGGGTTGTTGAGTTAACTTTTTTGTTGTTGGGCAGGGCTTTCCCCCTACTTGTCTTGAGAGTTGTTTCTTTCGTGCCCGATTTCTTGTAATTCAGAGTTTTCTAGAGAGTATTCTTCTTTGATGACAATGTAGTGTTCTTTTTGTGCTCCTTCCCACCATGTAGACCTGTGGTGATTTTTTCTAGCAGAATTTTTTCTGGGAGGCTTTTGGGAAATTTTTGGCTAGGCGGCCTGTCTCAAAGTAGAATCGACATCTGAAGAGGACACTTTCGTAATCGAGTTTCTGGTTCCACACATAGTCTTTACTTGTTAGATGTATTTTAGCTGGGAATCGGACGCTGAAGTCCATTTCCACACAGATGCGTGCATAGGTGGTTCTGGCATATTCCTCTGTTTCTCAGCACCTGCAGTAAAATTTCCCAATTGCATTTCCAATGGCTTCTAGCGAAGAGAAATTCCAAAGATGCAAGGGTAGGTTTGGCAATCTCACCCAAACTGGTGCTAAGGTTATGACTGTTGTTGAGGATCGAATGATGGTTTCCATGGCCTCATGAATAGGCCTAATTTATCCCAAAACCAAGGGCCAGAATCTAGAATACATTGTCTGCTTTCATGGTTTTCAAAATCTACTATAAAGGAACCACTAGCACAGGGGTAGATATTAATTGCATCAGGAATTAGAGGCTTCCATACCTCCGAGATCTAACTGTGCAGAGCTGTCAGCCATGGCCAAAAACCATTAAATCGGTAGATTAGGGCACTTTCAGAGAACTTCAAAGCCTCTTCGAGTGAGGCCTGGACCACCTGGACAGTGGGAGCTGGGGCTTCACTGACGATATGGGCAGGAGCTTGCCCCCCAGAGGTGGACGGAACTGAGCCAACAACTATTTTCGCGAAGCTAGGAGCCATCTAGAGAATGTTCTCCTGCTGAGTATAAAAGATTGCCGAAGAGAAAGCCACAGAAGATTGTTGAAGACAAGGGAAAAGAATATTAAAAAAGAGAAAAGACGCAGATCTATAAAGAAGAACCGCAGATCTATACACCACAAAAGACCCAGTCAATGAGAAGAGATTTAGACCAATGAAGGGGGCTGAAATTTGGGCTCTGAGATAGCCATAGAAGAAGCTTTAGGATGGCCAAAAGTGGTCTCAGGAAAATGCCCAGTCGTAGATCTACAGGTTTGAAAGTGTCACAGATCTGAAAGAGTCGCAGAGCATGGTCATCAGCAGATCTGAAAGAGTCGCAGAGCATGGTCACCGGTAGATCTGAAAGAGCCGGAGAGCGTGGTCACTAGCAGATCTGAAAGAGCGGTAGACCTGAAAGAGATGCAGAGCATGGTCACCGGCAGATCTGAAAGAGCCACAAATATTTTGACTTTATAGTTATAATGAAAATAATAAGGTAATTTTGGAATTGTAATTTGTAAAAATCATTATAATATTACTCACAATTTATAATGTAAAAGAGTTGTTTTCGAATTTCTAAATATTTACTTTAATAATAATTTTAAATATTGTATTTTATATATATTTTTTATAAATATATAAACAATGTTAAAAATGATTATGGTCAATATTTAAATAAGATTTAGAAAATAAATATATATATAATACCATAAATGAGTTGTGAATTAATTCAATTCACCATAATTAAAATCTAAATGAAGAAAAAAAAAAAACATTTCCATATAATTTAAAGCATACATGTATACATCTATCACAACTCTATACCTCCGTAATCTAAATTAATTTGAATGGAGCTATTTTAAAATACTTTGATTCAGTAAAGCATAGTTAAAAATTGATATTGAATTTTCAAAGTAATATATAAGATAGTATTACATATGAAATCTTATAATGTGTGTTGGCATTAATGAAAAACACAACTTCTCATGAAATATTATCAACGTTTCTATTGTATGCTAGAGGTGATGGATTTTTTAATAACGTTTCATTCAAAGCACAATCAAGAACGTTTGAGATATATGGACATGAAAAATCAAGAATGTTAAAGATATATGGAAATGCAATATGAATTCTATAACGTTATATAGTTGGTTATATTTAAATGTATTTATTAGTGAGTGAGGAAACTTATTTACAATTAGGTATAAGGGAATGTGTAATTTTGTGTGCATTTAATTTTTAGTTTACATATGTTTTTTTAAATAAAAAGATTTTTTTTTAAACAAGGAAAAAAGAAAAGAAAAATAAATGTACATGTTTAATTAGTTATAATTAAAAGTCTTATAAGCCATTAATAATTATCACTTACACTAAGAAAAAGTTGTAAAAAAATGTCATTCTAACTTTTAAAGTGGTAAAAAAATGTCACTCTCACTCTTAACCATAAATAAAATATTTCTATATCCATATTAAATGACATAATCTTATATCAATTTTATAGAAAAAATTAGTATAAATTAAAAATAATAAAAACTTGTATTTTAAATTTTTAATAAGAGTAAGTTGTATAATTTTTGTACTTAAAAAAAAATTCAGTACATGACTTAAATACATTATTAAAATATGCATGTTGACTAATTTATTTCAATATTAACTTCATACATATGTGATATACATATGAAAATAAAGTAAAATAAAATATTTAAATACTTAAAGAAAAGAATTAATTAAAGACAAAGCAAAATTGATCACTTCATAGTAAAAATAATAAGGAGATATGTAATTCATTTAATTTTTAATATGAAAACAATATGTAGCATTTTAAAAATACTATTAATAATCAAAATTCAATGAAAGCAACAAATAAAATGTTTTAATATGAAGGGTTAAGTAATATTGAACTGCATTTAATAAATATATAATAAAAAAATATTTAAATATATATAAAATAGTTCATAAATAAAATATTTCAAGTAAAATATTTAAATGTCAATATTATATATGATTAAAAAAACCATATATGCATTATATAAAGTAGAAATGTGTTGAAATTGCAAGTTTGGGCCTCACACGCACATATATAATATGTTTCAAGTGAAATATTTAAATGTCAATATTATATATGATTAAAAAAACCATATATACATTATATAAACCAGATGTGTTGAAATTGCAAGTTTGGGCATCTATCTTTTAGAGGGACGAAATTGCACCTCAAGAGGTTTGATCCCTATTGGCTCTTGCTAGATTTGTGGTTAAGATGGACCTATATTGTAACTATCTGCGACGGGACATTAATAATACAACTAAAAATATAAATCATCATCATAAATATATAATGCATTACTTGAGATTTACAAATAGATAAAGAAAACAACATAACTCTATGTAGTATTCATAATAGACACATAATCTAAGATTTAGAAAAAGGGGATGAAATATTCATTCATTGATTCCTTTTTTGATACTTCAATAGGGTTCCACAACATCATAGAAGATTGATTTGGATCTCAATAACATCTGCAACCATCAACACTTAACCTTCACATAAGCTAGTGTTATCACTAAATATGATCCTTACACAAATGTGAAACCCTTTTATCCTATCCACAAAGGAGTTTATACATTGATGGTGTCTAAAGTTAACCATGTCAAATTTGTTATAAAATAATAGGGGTGACTATGCCATTCCATTACCTAGGTCAACTCATTAATTATGATCGTTAACTTCTAATTGTTCTTATCCAACTTCCATCATGCTTCTTTATGCCTGGATGTGTCCTTTAAACTACTCTTGATCCTATACTATGGGGCATTCTTTTTCATCCATGTTTTTACAACTTTGTCAAAAAAAAAGGGTCCAATAAGCCCAACTAGAATAATTGGATCACCATTGAGTCAACCCCTCTATTCCTCTTGCCCTTCAAATGAAGGGTCCAACTCAGGGATGATCTGTAAGGCTTTGCCACAATTTCAAAAACTTTCTCATTCTTCACACCACTTTCCAAAAATGATAGAATCTTTGGAAAATAATACATGTGCCTTGTCATTGTCTAGTTTTATAGGATGAGTCTACATAAGCAATTTTCATTTCAAGTATGAAAATAATCTTGTTATTGTATAAATAAATAGATAGATTGTGTTGCATGAAAAAATTATCTCACATATTTATTCCCCGTCTATGCATCCTTATGGTGTGCATCCAAATCATCATCTACATCTTGAGTTTTTTGAAACATAGTTTATTATTCTAGAGGGTTAGCAATGTTCTAATCCTTTGCATTCATTTGCCTAATTTTTTCTTATAGATTCTCAATAGACTTGTTTCTTTACTCTACCAAGCCCATCCAATATTTAACAATAATGAATACCTACTCAATTTATTCCATAGCTTAGTGTAGTTGATTTCATACAATATTAACTTCTTCAACTAAGGGACACTTTACCCATTAATTATTGGTGTTGACTACGTTGGGCTTAAGAATTATTCAACTAATGATGTAAATCACTACTCTATTTATGTACTTTGATTTGCTTCCCATAGCTCAAGCCATGTGTCTTATAGGTGTACCCAAATAGCTTCAATTTCATAATGGGATTGTTATTGATCGTGCTTCCTAATATCACGATCCTTGGCCATTTTTACAAGGTATACCTATAATTTTTTATGGGTAGCTTGTATTCATGCCCATTTTATTTTAGTAAGGTGCTACTCTACCTCATTTAAAGGGATATTAATAACACATATTAGGTTAGAATTGGACAATTGTTACACCATATAATACTAAGTAGCATGGCACATAAATGGTCACCAATTTAATGATTTCCCATTGGAAGGCAAAGGATCTAATTGAGATGGAATTTAGAATTCCAGCTTTGCATGCTTGTTTACTAATTGAAGCACCCTCATGATGCACTCTTAGGTAGATTCATCTAACAATGAGACCACATCAATATGTTCCTAAACTATGCACAAAAATAGATCAACAATGAATATGGTCATGCATAAGATTTTTTAGTTACACCATGGTGAGAGGGTATTGATCAAAGAATGTCATGGTATGTTGCTAGGTATATCCTCTTGTAGCTCGTCACTATTAATCTCCTCAATATGAACAACCTCTAGTGTCCTATTCTCACCTGACCAATACCATGTGCAATTGCAATGGTTCAACATCACTTCCAATGGAACCTAAAATGACTCCAACCCTATCTATGAGATTTTCCACCATCCCTTTTATTCATTACTAGATTATCACTACGCTTGAATCTATGAACCTATATTGGGTGTGTTTTTGTTGCTCACATGTAGAAGAAGGGGTTATAATTTGTGATCCTTCATTCTTAATAAGGACTCTAGTGATATTCAAAAGATATTCTTGATGATAATTCCCTATATCAATAATTGGCATATAGTTGTGGGTATTCTCATGTTTGTGATACACAAGTAGAGTCTCCTCTATAGTATCCAGCCAATTCTTATTTAAATAATTTGCAATTTTTTGAGAAAAGGAATCTACACAACTAGTTGTTAAGATGATCCTTCGTATGTTGCAACTAGATCTGATTTTGACACAAGTTGAGTAGGTCAATTAGAGAGGGATGATGGAAATTGCATTAATGGAGATAAAATTGCTTCTTATTCACATATTTTCATTTTCTGAAATTGATTACATGGCTCCAACATTCCTTGAAATTCTTCCTTGAAAATGTAGCTAAAACAATGTTAGGTTGCATTAACATAGTTGGTAATGTTAGGGGATGCAAGTGCAAGATCGATGTCTTAGAAAGCTCAAAATTAGAATCCTAGATGACATAAACCTCCTTTATCTTCATCTTCCTCTCATCTATGTCACTACCTACTGAGATTGAGGACTGCAAAGGGGCTAAAGAGAATTTCGCAATATATATGTAAAATTGGTCATCGAATATGAATTTTTTATTCCTAACCATTGTTGGCACTAGATTAGGAACAAGTTTTGGAGAAATATGCAAGAGAATGTGCCACATAGTGAAGAATTGGTCTACACAAGGCATGCTATGTGTGTAATGTTTTTCACTATGCACATACGCAATGTGCATAATCTTGTGTATCACACCCCAACCATTTTGTAATGCAACATGAATTGCATTGCACACCCACTTTACATTGGGGAATCCATAAAATTTAACGAATTAATAGACATGTTACTATTTTGTAATCAAACATTTTGATGGTAAGTGGGTTTATAATTCTCAATGTTGTCTTAATTGTACTAATCTAAAAGGATGTATGAGCGAACATTTAAGTTCTTTTTTACATATAGTTAACTCAAGAAGTGCACTCTTTAAGATAAGGCCCATATTTGAATGTGTGAATTTGCTTCCTTAATTCAAGACAATGAAATATTAGTTTATTCTTGTTTCTTAAATTCTCCATGTGAAATGAATGATTTCTATGGACAATTAGTGGATGATTTATGTGAATATGTAAATTCTTGAATATTTTTCAAGAATTCATAGAGTACATAATTTTCTTTATTCCTATCATTTTTATAAGTTTCATAGGTGAGACATTATTCATTTAAAGAATATTGAATATGTTAATGCTCATGGGTTTTTTTTTGGTTAATTATTATGAACCTAAATTCTAAAACACTACAATAACAATTGGTTCCTTTGCTAGGATTGAATAATTAGGTTCTTCATGAAAGAATCACGACAGGATGTGGAAGCCATTAAGAAAAGAGTAGAGGAATCTATCTTAGAGAAACAAGAAGAGTTTGCAGAATAGGAAACTAAGAATTTATAGTTCAAACTAGAAATATGGAAGAAAAGGTACATTTACTCAAATCTACATGCAATTTTCTTTACTTATTTTCCATGTCTATTGCATGACTGGATGAAGACAACCACATAAATTAATATTGTGTAGTGAGTTCAAGTACTCATGGTCTAGCTGTAGAAAATTCCCACTCTAGATCAACAGATTATGCAATATACTAAAACACAATACAAGATCTACTTCTACAACACTTTGCGGAAGCTTAATCGAATTGAGCAAGATCAAGAGAACACATATAACTGAGAATTGAGAAATGAATCACATATAACACAGAAGAAATATCCCGAGGAAAGCCTCAGCTTAAAACCCCAGCTCTGTATTATCATACAAGTGGAAATCTTGTTCAAGTTACAAAAAGAATCAACTCTCAAGCTATCTTGCTCTCTCTGCAATCAAACAATAAAGCTCATAGACTGAATAGACATAGTATATGTCCTCCTCAAGCCCTCCAAGCATCCTATTTCCTTGCAAAATTTTTCTTGGGGTCCAATGATGTCACATGTGTGAATTTCCCTCATCACATTCACTAAACCTGAAGAAGTAACTGCGCAATCCTCAAGGAAATAATTCCTTCTGCATGCAAGGAATATTCTAGCAACTAATAGTACACTGCCCCTCCATCTGATCTCAACTGGGTCTCTGTCTGAACTGACATGCATGAGTTATTTATGAGATAATACTCAGTTATCTGAAGTGCAGTAATTACATGCATGCAAGCATTAACTAACTGAACTTACATTAATTCAAAAAACTGTTTGAATTAATCTAACTGGACTTGACTCAATTAACTAAGTCAACTAATTAAAACTCAAATTACAACTCACTCTTATCTCTTTAATTGATGGATAAATTCCTCAATTAATGGAGAAATTATTGCATGTCCCCACATAGACTTCAAGTTTGATTTTCCTTAACTAATTAATTCAAGATGAATTAATTAATTAATTTACGAACTACTCCTAAGATCAAATTCGAATTTTACTTCACTATTGTAGTTTAGGGACTGACTAAAATAAGAAGATATTCTGAAATGCTATTTATAGAATGCTATTTTTAGCACTTCCATTTTTCCATCCATTGTTGCTAAGATCAACACTGGCTGAACTGCTATTTATAGTAGTTCTATTTTTAGCAATTCTATTTTTAACATTTCTTGTTGCTATTTTCAATACTCCGTCTCAACAAGAAAGGGATTATTAGTAACCCAAATCTTGTCTTTGTGGAAATCGAACTTGTATCTTGACAATGCCTTGGTCAAGATATTTGCATCTTGTTCCTCAGTCGAAACATAAAACAACAACATGATCCTCTTGACTACATAGTCTCGAAGATGGTGATACCGGATATCAATGTGCTTGGACCTGTCATGAAAAACTGGATTCTCAGAGAGTTTGATACAACTCTGGTTATTGCAGTAGATCACTATAGGATCCATCCTCTGACCAAACAATCCCACTAGAATCTTTTGCATCCAAATGGCCTCACATGTAGCCTGACTAGCAGCCATGTATTCAGCCTCTCCTGAGCTAAGTGCAACTGATCTCTGTTTCCTATTGTACCAGGAAACTGCAGCTAAACCAAGGTTGAAGATTCCTCCAGAAGTGCTCTTACGGTCTAGTGGAATCCCTGCCCAATCTGCATCTGTGAAGCCCTGAAGCTTCACTTCCTCTGTCTATTTGTACCATAATCCGAACTGAGATGTGCCTCTGATGTATCTCAGCACATGCTTCACTGCCTTCCAAAATAACTTGGTAGGCTGAACCATAGCTTGACTCAACTGGTTCACCACAAAGCATAAGTGGTCATGTGTTCACTAGATACATAAGTGAACCCACCGGCTGCCAATAAATAGTAGCAGCTACTACCTTACCTGAAGTAGCATCCTCCTTCCTCTAGTTCCTAGCTAGAGGAGTCTGCATGGGCTTGCACTTCTCCATGTGAAAGCGCTTGAGTATCTCATTGGCATACTTGCCTTGAGACACAAATACTTCCCTATCTTTCTGCCACACCTCCATGCCTAGAAAGTAGTGCATAAGGCCCATGTCCTTCATCTCGATCTCTCTTGCAAGGTCCTTCTTACAAGACTGTATCAGCCGATCATCACCTGTCAAAATCAGATCATCGACATAAATAATAATAATCAATGGTTTACCTTCTACCATGATGTGGTAAAGGTTCACATCTGCTTCACTCTTGGTGAAGCCCAAACCGGTGAAATAGTTGTCAATCCTGATGTACCAAGCACGGGATGCTCGCTTCAGCCCATACAGAGCCCTCTTGAGTCTGCATACATGCGACTCATGATCGAAGATTTCAAAACCTTCTTGCTGGTCAATGTACACCTCCTCCTCAATCTTCCCATTGAGGAATGTTGTCTTCACATCCATCTAGTGGATCTTCCACCCCGTCTGAGCTTATAGTGGCAACATCGATCTAATCGATGAGTACCTTGCTACAGGAGCAAAAGTTTCATCGTAGTTAATCCCCTTGACCTGTGAGAAACCTCGGGCAACAAACCTTGCCTTATGTTTCTCAACACTGCCATCAGCTACCTGCTTTACCTTGTAAAGCCATCTGGAACTCACCATTGACTTGCCCTGAGGCCTTGGGACAACATCCCACACATTGTTCCAAATGATAGATTCATACTCCTCTACCATTGCATCAACCTAGACTGGTTGTTGCACTGTCTCTTCGAATGAAGAAGGTTTTGTATCTACACACTGCCCAACTAGGGCCATGTACCCAGTGTACCGTTCGGGTGACCTCCTCTATCTGCGCTGAGAAGATGGTTGTCCCACATTCTCCCACACATCCAGCATCAACCTGTCAACTTCCCTTGAGCGTTTCCGCCCATCTCTGGAAGTATCAGCGTGAGTGGATGTCTCCACTCCCAAATCCTCTGCATGTGACTGCTCTGCATCAATCCGAGGCTCCTCATCCTTAGGAAATGAAAGTTCCTCATCTACATGCAACTCAAGCTCCCTCTTAAGTGATAAGCGCATGGCTTTCAGCTTGTCGAACTTCAAATCCCTGCGTACCACAATCCTCTGAGTCGAAGGCACGTACACCTGATAGTTATGGGGTGTATCCGTATACCCCACAAGTATTCCCAACTTAGTTGTTGGGTCTAGCTTCTTCCTGGCATCTTTGGTCACATGAACATAAACTGATGATCCAAAGATTCAGAAGTGACTTACATCAGGTCGCTTCCCAGAATAGACCTCCATAGGTGTCTTCATTCCCAATGTATGGTGCGAGCTTTTGTTCTACAAGTATACTATTATATTGTATGCCTCAGCCAACATATGCAATGGTAGGCTTTGGTCATGCAACATCGCTTGAGTTGTTCCCACAATCGATCTGTTCTTTGTTTCAACCACCCCATTCTGCTGTGGGTTATGGGGTGCAGTCAGTTCCCGTTTAATACCTTTTGTAGCGTAGAAGTATTTAAACTGTTGGGAGACATACTCTCCACCATTGTCGCTATGCAAGGCTTTTATTTTCTTTCTAGATTCTTTCTCTACCAAGGCTTTAAACTCACAAAACATCAAGAAGGTCTAATCCTTATTTTGCATAAATTAGATCCAACATCTAAAAGAAAAATCATTAATAAAAATAACATAGTACCTTTGTTTAGCAGTGGAGGCTGTAGAGAAGGGCCCACAAACATCTAAGTGAACTCGCTCCAGGATTGCTCCAACTCTACTGTCCTGATTCGGAAAGGAAGATTTCACATACTTACCCAAGGTACAACCTTTGCATGTAGTCATTTGCTCAAGCTTTCCCTTGGGTAATCTGGTAGAAATCTGTTGCATGATCTTCAAGTGGCCCAATCTTCTATGCCATAGCTCACCAACATCTTGGCTCTACACCATCTCAGCTTTGGAACTCAAAGCAACACAGTCATCTACCTCTAGCTTGTAGAGATTCTTAACTCGAACCCCTATTCGCTTTCTCTGTCCAATACCAATATGCCTTAGGAATAGATTTCCTTGACTAAAGACTACACCATAGCCTTTATCTTCTAGCATAGCGACAAACACAAGATTATTCTTCAAACTTGGTACATACTTTACATCAGTCAGGGTGAGGGGAGCTCCATGCTCCCTCTGAAACACAACCGTACCTTCACCTGAAACAAAGTACTTTCCATCATCGCCCATCTTGATCCGCATCTGGAGATCCTTCTCCTCCAAGGTACTGAAAAGATTCTTTTCACCTGACATGTGGAATGAAGCTCCACTATCCAGGTACCACACACATCCCACCATGGATGAAACCATGCATGTGATATGCGAGAAATCCATCTCAAACTCTGAGGTCAATGCCTCACCGTCAGATCCCTTCGAGGAACCCTTCTTGGATTTCTTCTGTGGACAATTCGTAGCATAATGGCCCACTTCATGACAATGAAAGCATCGCACTTTCGATTTGTCAATCTTCTTCCCTTTCCCTTTCCTCGCCTTACTCGCTAAGGCTAGATTTTCCTCATTATCTTGCTTCGATGAGGATACATCTCTGGCACTTCTTCTTATTTCCTCCTGCATCAGATCTGACCAAAGTCATTCCCAATCTGGCAATTTTTCTCTTCCATTAACCAAGTCGTGGTAGCTATGCCAGCTCTTAGGAAGACCGAGGAGTGCAAGACTCACCATGTCATCAACAACAGTCGTGATCCCTACACTTCCAAGCTCATCCCTATAGGTGGTGAGCTTGTTCAAATATGTAGAGATCGTGTCACCCTTTTCACACTTGATCTTACGAAGCTTATCTTTCAGCGCCAACTTCCTCTGATCGCTGTCATTCTGATATAAATGTTTCAATGTTTTCCACATCAAAAATGGTGTTTCCTTCCCATGGAGGCTTGGA
Source organism: Pinus taeda (assembly GCA_000404065.3). Taxonomy (NCBI): domain Eukaryota; kingdom Viridiplantae; phylum Streptophyta; class Pinopsida; order Pinales; family Pinaceae; genus Pinus; species Pinus taeda. The sequence goes on along the minus strand of APFE030239077.1, from coordinate 49,979 downwards.
AAACGTGGTCTCGAACTCCCTCGAGGAGGATTCTCCTTGCTCTAGCCACACATTTCTTCCATTCCACCAGTTGAGTAGCATCAGTCGAATTGGGGACTTCTTGATCAATGAAGTCCTTTAGACCGTTATCCTATAAAAATGCCTCCATGTGATCCTTTTAGGCTATATAATTTGAGCTGCCATCAAGGGAATACTCGATTCTTAAACCATTGAATGCCATAGGTGAAATATAGATGTGATAAGAACTCGATTTTTATATTCAGGAACCAAACTTCGAACTTCTCCTTCTTGTATATTGTTCTTTGCCTTGATCACCTTTTATCTGATACCATGTAGAAAATCCCCACTATAGATCAACATATTATGCAATATACTAAAACACAATACAAGATCTACTTCTACAACACTCTGCGGAAGATTAATTGAATTGAGCAAGATCAAGAGAACACATATAACTGAGAATTGAGAAATCAATCACATATAACACAGAAGAAATATCTCGGGGAAAGCCTCAAACTAAAACCCCAACTTTGTATTATCATACAAGTGGAAATCTCGTTCAAGTAACAAAAAGAATTAGCTCTCAAGCTATCCTGCTCTCTCTACAATCAAACAATACAACTTACAGACTAAATAGACATAGTATATGTCCTCCTCAAGCCCTACAAGCGTCCTATTTCCTTGCACAATTTTTCTTGGGGCCCAATGATGTCACATGTGTGAATTGCCCTCATCACACTCACTAAACCTGAAGAAGTAACTGCGCAATCCTCAAGGAAAGAATTCCTTATCCATGCAAGTAATATTCATAATGGAATATTCTAGCAACTGATAGTACACTGCCCCTCCATCTGATCTCAAATGGGTCTCTGTTGGAACTGACATGCATGAGTTATTTATGAGAGAATACTCAATTATCTGAAGTGCAGTAGTTACATGCATGCAAGCATTAATTAACTGAACTTACATTAATTCAACAAATTGTTTGAATTAATCTAACTGAACTTGACTCAATTAACTAAGTCAACTAATTACAACTCAAATTACAACTCACTCTTATATCTTTAACTGATGGATAAATTCCTCAATTAATGGAGAAACTGTTGCATGTCCCCACATAGACTTCAAGTTTGATTTTCCTTAACTAATTAGCGCAAGATGAATTAATTAATTAATTTACAAACTGCTACTAAGATCAAATTCGAATTTTACTTCACTATTTTAGTTTAGGGACTGACTAAAATAGGAAGGTATCCCAAAATGCTATTTATAGAATGTTATTTTTAGCACTTCAATTTTTCCATCCATTGTTGCTAAGATCAACACTGGCTGAACTGCTATTTATAGCAGTGCTATTTTTAGAAATTCTTGTTGTGTGTGGAGCATGATTGTTCAGAGGTCTTTGTTTCAGTGGGATGTATACCCCAGGAAGTTTTGTACACCCCTCCACGCGGGGGGGTGCGGGGGGGACTTGCCTTGTAAAAGTATAGTAATTTCTAGTCAATCTGAGCCGTTCATTAGGCGGATGATCTGATGGTAGAACTTATGTTTAGTTTAGGGTTTTTTGCCCTAGAAGGCAACCCCTCTCTTTGTATGAGGGTATTGTATTTGAGGCGGCGATATAGATGTGTATTCGGTGTGTGTGTGAGCGAGAAACAGAGAGGTGAGACTGTGAGAGAAAACAGAGGATATTACAGCGGCTTTGCTGTAGGTTGTGTCTCTTCATTTTGCTGGATAATAGAAAGGAAGGACTGACTGTTCGAGGTGGACGTAGCCCAAACTGGGTGAACCACGTATATCTGTGTCTCTCTTGTTTTGTGCGTTTTCTGTGTTTATATTTCTGCAATATTTTATGTGTTCCATTGCTCCGTAATATATAATTTTCTAACAACTGGTATCAGAGCCGAAGTTCTATTTGGCTGATAAACTCACAGGAAAGAAGGGTTCCTCGTTCGAGTGGGAGAAATGGCATAAGATGGTAAGTTTAGGGTCGAGAAATTTAATGGCCAAAACTTCTCGTTATGGAAGATGCAAATGGAATATTATCTGTATCAGAAAGATCTGTACCTACCATTGAGCAGAAAAACAAAGAAGCCAATGGCTATGATAGATGAAGAATGGAACCTTCTCGATAGAAAGGCACTCGGAACAATACGGTTGTGCCTCGTTGTGTCAGTCACCTTCAACATTTCAAAGGAAACAACGACAGAGGGTTTGATTCAGGCGTTGTCGAAACTATATGAAAATCCCTTGGCCTCAAACAAGGTATTTCTTATGAAACAGTTATTTAATATGAAGATGTCAGAATGTGGATCTGTTGCAGATCATTTAAATGATTTTAATATAGTTACAAGTCAGTGAAGTTCTGTAGGGGTAAACTTTGAAGATGAATTTAGAGCTCTGTTATTATTGTGCTCATTACCAGAAAGTTGGAATGGTTTAGTAATGGCCATTAGTAACTTTGTCTTTGGATCTAGTACTTTAAAGTCTGATGATATTGTTGGTGCTATCCTTAGCGAGGAAATGCGACGGAAAAGCTCCGGTGAGACATCGGGTAATGCTTTGAGTGCAGAGTATAGGGAAGAAAAATGGAAAGAGGAAAGAGCTCAGGATATCGCAGTAAATCAAGGAAAGGTAGATCCAAGTCTAGATTGAGGATAGTGTGCTGGAAATGTGGAAAGAAAGGACACCTAAAGAAAGACTGTAGATCTCGGAAGGGAAAAGAAGGAGATGAACAACAAGAAAGCAATCATGAAGCAAATGTGACAGGTGAGGTGTTACAAGATGCTTTGATTCTTTCTTTCGAAAATATTACTGATTCCTGGGTGGTAGATTCAGGGGCCTTATTCCATGCCACACTTGATAAGAAATACTTTCATGACTATGTTCAAGGAGATTTTGGACAAGTTCGTTTGGGTGATGATAAACCCTGTAAAATTGTTGGAATGGTTAAGGTTCTTGTAAAATAGCAGAATGGAAACGAATGGCTACTAAAAGAGGTAAGGCATGTTCCAAATCTGAAGAAAAATCTAATTTCAATTAGGGAGTTAGGCGGTGAAGGTTGTGTGACAACTTTCACAAATAAAGTTTGGAAGGTCACCAAAGGAGCCCTGGTAATAGAAAAAGGCGAAAAGGTTGGTACATTGTATTTATACAATGGTATTTCTAACTCTGTTAATGTTTTAACTTCCAAAGGAGTAGATGCAGCGTTATGGCATCATAGGCTCGGACACATGAGTGAAAAGGGGATGAAGATTCTTCACTCAAGGAATTTGTTGCCGGGTTTGAAGAATGTTGATTTGGACTTCTGTGAGAATTGCATCTATGGAAAACAGAAGAGAGTTAGATTTTTCAGAGTTGGGAAAGAAAAGAAGAGCGAAAAATTAGAGCTTGTGCATACAGATGTATGGGGACTTGCTTAGGTATCATCTCTCAGTGGCTCTCATTATTATGTTACTTTCATTGATGATGCAACTACAGAAACTTGGATTTATTGTATTAAGAATAAATCTAATGTATTTGATACTTTCAAGAAATGGAAAGCTTTGGTTGAGATTGACACAGGAAAGAAATTGAAGTGTCTCAGATTAGACAATGGAGGTGAATATTGCAGCAAATATTTTGATAGGTACTGTTTAGAGCATGGAATTCGCAGAGAGAAGATAGTTCCAAGAATACCACAAGAAAATGGTGTGTCAGAAAGGATGAACAGAACAATCATGGAGCATGCAAGGTGCATGAGATTGCATGCAGGATTGCCTTTAAAATTTTGGGCAGATGCTATAGATATTGTTGTTTATCTGATAAACAGAGGGCCTTCAAGTTCCTTGGATGGTGGTGTTCCAAAGGAAGCATGGACAGGTAAAAAGATAAACTACTCTTTTTTAAATACTTTTGGTTGTGACGCCTTTGTCCATATTAATAAAGAAAATAGAACAAAATTTGAGGAAAAATCAAAGAAATGTACCTTTCTTGGATATGGTGTTAATGATTTTGGTTATCACTTATATGATTATGAAAATCACAAAATCGTTAGGAGCAGAGATGTAATATTCAATGAAAATGTATTGTATAAGAATCAGTTACAGGAAAAGAAATAGGAAAAAGAAAACAAGGAATACATAGTTCTTGATGGGATCATTGAAAAAGTAAAGGTGCCTGAAAATAACAATAATCCATAATCACAACAACAACAACCACAACAATAGCAACCACCATAACAGCAACAGGCACCCAAACACCTGAAAGTGGTGTTAGAAAATCTACCAGGATAAGTATACCCCCTAAATGATACTCTTCGTCATTATATTATTTATTGTTAATTGATTCTAGTGAACCCGAATGTTATGAAGAAGCAATGCAGGTTGAAAGTAGGAAGAAGTGGGAGCTAGCCATGGAAGAAGAGATGGACTCCTTAATGCATAACTAGACTCGGGACTTAGTCAAGTTTCCTGCAGGTAAAACTACATTGTAGAATAAATGGGTTTACAGGCTGAAGGAAGAAGATGGAGGAAAACAGATGTACAAGCTAGACTTGTGGTGAAGGGGTTTGTATAGAAGAAAGGTATTGATTTTGATGAAATATTTTCTCCTGTTGTTAAAATGACTTCAATAAGAACTATTTTAAGTCACTCAATTGCTTGTTTTCCTATTCCAAGTATCTGATGATGAACTTTGCTCTCTCTAAGTTGTCTACCAAAGATTTTATTTGAGCCTCTTTTTTCTTTATGATAATATCCTTGACAGTTTCCTGATCCTGAGCTTCCAAGTCAATGATGTCAACTCCATGATGAGTAAAATGCTATTGTGGCTCGTCATGCTCAATGAGATCAAAATCTCTTTCCTCCTCATCACCAAGATCTTCCTCCTACACTTTTTCCTTTCCTTTGCTCAACTGCTCAACCTATACCTGTTTTTTCGATGACGAAGGCAAAGCCCCTTCCACACCTTGTGGAGCAAACATTTTCCTGTGGATTGATGATGAAGGCAAGGCCCCTTCCACACCTTGTGGAGCAAACACTTGCCTAGCAACTACAAAAAGCATCCTTGTGCCTCTCTGATATGTTAAATACACTGGCACCTCAGCAGTTTTGGTTTCCTTGGCTTCTTCCCTTGTTTCTCCATGGCTAGAAGGCCCACCTTCTTCTTGATGCACTGGTGAAGGGATCTGTGGACCTTTGAACATCTCATGAGTAGTGAAAGTCTCCCAAGGAATGTTAAGAAGGCTAAGCTGGTGTAGAATAATGATTTTAATCAAAGAGTAATGGTATATGCTATTCAACTGATGGGGATATGATTTCCTCTGTACAATATGTTCCATTTTCTCAATGTTTCTAAACATGAAGTAAGGAAGATTCGACATCTTTACTCTAGTGAAATGCATGAGGAGTCTAATATGATAGGAATACAACTAGGAGAACCTATCTTCACAAGTGAAGTACTTGATAATAATCCTCATCAAAGGCACATAACTAATTTCCAAAAACTTAAAGGGGAATAACTTCTTCACTTGATTTCTGTATTTAGCCTTGATATAGGGCTCGTAGTAATCTTCATCAAGATCATGACCCTTGCACCATTTTTCACCCACATTAGGAATTCTAGTGGCCTCTGAAATGACAGCTGGTGATATTGTGAATGTTACTCCAGCAAGTGTTACCTCATTGTTATGAAAATGAGTCACAAAAAGCCTGGCCAACTCATGGTGAAATTGAACTCTCTCCGCCATCTCACAAAAATATGCTTGATGCCTGAAACAAGAAACTGCAAGTGGGCAGGCTTGTAATTGCCTCAAGCTAGTGGGCTCCTCTCTGATGAATTTTCCTCCTTTATGGGGCTTCCTCTGTTGTCTATGTCTCTCTATGGAGCTGTCACTAAGTGTCTCTTCTTCATACTCATAATCACTGTCTCTTTCGATTGTTTTCCTTTGGATATGGAAAATATGGTTATATATGGCTAGTTATGGATAATTGACGTGGAGGATGGAATGGCCAGAGTGTATGGATGAGGGGGTTTGGGGAGAGTGTGAGAATAGGGTTTAGGTAGACTAGATGTGGGAGTGGGGTTTACATAGAATTTGAGTGGAGTGTAGGGATAAAGAAAAAGTGGGTAGATTAAGAAAACAATAATAGAGTGAGGATTTCAATTCATGAGATAATTTGTAGGGAAACTAGGATTTTTCCTTAGAAATTAGGGTTTTGATTTTAACAGTGAAAAATCACAAAAAATTTATGTAAAAAACCTACACCACAAGAGAGTTTGATGTACTTACTTGCAAGAGAGGTAAACTTGGAAAATTTGAGGTGGAATTGGTGTTTTGTGGTGATTTTGGGCTTTGCTAGACAAAGCGCAGTGCCACCTATAGGAGAATAGCGCCAGCCTGAAAGCACAGCACCTGTGTATTTTTACACAACAAAAATTGGCTAGAAGCGCAACGCCACCTATAGGAGCACAACGTCAATCTGAAAGTGCTTTTTCTCTTTTTGTTCAATAACACTTGAAAAATCGACCTTTGCTCTCTTCTTAGCTCTTCAATTCTTCAATAATGACACAATGGGATAAAAAATAGGAATATGGGTTTATATAATTTCACCTTTTGATTTTTGTTTGTGAAAACCCACTTTTCTAATGTCTAGTTGTCTTTTACAATCCTCTATTTTTCATGTTTGTTTTCTTTTTCTTGGCAAATGAACTGATGCTAAAAATGACTTGATCTTTGCAGTGGCAGGTACTTGGTAGCATCACAAGCTTAGGAGGAGCTTGAGAACAAATATTGCATATAGAAACAATAAAATTACATCATGAAGAAAGATAAGAAACAATAATACTCTGTTTTCATCTCAAAACAAGTTTTGAGGTGAGAACTACATTAAGCTTTCAAAATAGAAAATTGTGACTTTACCCATAATTATTGGCCTCCTCATGTGCTTGCTGACCATTATTAACATATAATCACTGAATTTGACCATGGAGGAAACCCTAAAACCTAATGAGACCAAACCCTAGAATTTGATGAAACAGACTGCAAAATGAACATGAATCATGACTGAAAAGTATGGAAGAAGATCAACAAGTACATATCATGAGGGAAAAGCTAAAGTAAACCCTACCATTAGTGGATCCATGACCTAATGGAACACAACCTCATCAAAATGAGACTCCTACTATGAAATGCAAAAGAGAAAATTTTGATCACTGATGGCAGTGTGAAGACACTGACACTAACACTTTCGAGAGAGCAATGGAAATTTGTTTTTTAGATGACATTGGGAATTTCATTGTGATTTATCTCAATGACATTAATTTTTTTTCAAAAACTGATGAAGAACACCTAGCACATCTACGAAGAGTATTTGAAAAATGCAGAAATTTGGGTATGTCACTAAATCCCAAGAAAACATTGTTTGGTCTTGAAGAAGGAAATTTTTTAGGACACATTATCTCCAAAGATGGATTCAAAATTGATCCCAGTAGGATTGAAGGTATCCTTAAAATCAATCATCTGAGAAACATGAAAGAACTTCAATCTTTTATTGGAAAAATCAATTTCTTGAGAAGATTCATACCAAATCTTACTGAACTACTCAGAAATATAACCAACATGCTCAAGAAGGACACAAAAATTAAATATAATATTGAGGCCAAACAATATTTTGATCTATTCAAACATGCATTAACACAAGCTCCAATTTTGATCAACCCATATTTCACTAAATATTTCATTATCTTTTCTTTCACATCTGAACATACTATTGTTTTTGTGCTACTACAGAAAAATAATGAACGATATGAACAAGCAATAACATTCTTCAGCAAATCTCTGAGAGATGCTTCTTTGAAATACAATATCATGGAAAAACAAGAATTTTCTCTAGTCAAAGCAATAAAATATTACAGAGTTTACATTTTACATTCTCATATCATTGCTTATGTGCCGAATATAGTTGTCAAAGATATTCTCATAGAAAATGGACATGATGGCAAGAGAGGCAAATGGATAGCTGTAATTCTAGAATATGACATTGAAATCAAGCCCACCAAGTTGATTAAAGGACAGGGATTAGCCAAATTGATGGCTAAATCAAATTTCAATGTATTAGATATCAACATGGTATTTTCTTTGGATTATCTTGAGGAACTGGTGACTCCAGCAATAGATGAAGCGTATCTAAACGTCCCTTGGTATGCAGACCTTTTGTATGTTCTATTTAATTTGAATGCTCCCCCCTGGATTATCCAAAAGAAAGGCTAGATTTATAAAATTAAAAGTAGTCAAGTTTTTCATTATTGATAGTACATTATATTGGAGAGATGTTGGAGGTGTCTTACTCAGATGTTTTTAAAGGATGAAGCTGACAAAGTTATCTGGGAATTCCATGAAGGTGACTGTGGAGGCCATCTTTATTTGAAAACAACTTCTAATAAAATCCTCAGGGCTGGTTTCTATTGGCCCACACTTTTCCCATACATCCATAAGATGGTAATTTCTTATCATTAATGCCAAATATTTGAAGGAAAGAGAAATTTACTACCTTTGCCCCTATAAGCCATCTCTATTGAAAGTCCTTTCCAATAGTGGGGATTTGATTTCATTGGTTAAATTCATACCCCATCCTCTGCCCAACACAAATGGATCGTGACTACCACAGACTACTTCACCAAATGGATAGAAGTCATCCCTTCCAGAGTTGCTATTGATTATGTTATTATAAAATTCCTTGAAACCAATATCCTTTCGAGATTTGGTTGTCCTAGGAAACTGATCACTGATAATGTTGCAACCTTCAAATAAAAACATATGGTGGATTTTTGTCACAAGTATCATATTTCTTTGGATCATTCAACAACTTATTACTCTCAAGGTAATGGATTGGATGAATCCTCAAATAGAATTTTGGTAAATATTATTAAGAATATACTGGAGGACAATAAGAAGTCACAGCATAATAAATTGATCTATGCATTATGGGCTGACAAATTAGCTACAAAGAAATCCATTTGCATGTCCCCATTTCAACTGGTTTATGGAACATATGCAATTTTCCCTTCTTCCATGGGAGTGTCAGTCATGAAGATCATTCAGGAGGTATAAAGTGAACCAAATGATATACAAAGAAGAATAAATCAGACAAATCAATTTCAACAATCTATAGAAGAGGTATACAATAGAACTTAGGTTGTCCAGGAAAATATAAAGATAATTTTTTGATAAAAGAACCAAAGATGATGATTTCAACCTGGGAGACAAAGTGCAATAATGGGACTCAAGAAGAGAAGATAAAAGGAAACATGGTAAATTTGAAAATATGTGGAAATGTCCATATATTATTTTTTCTCTCAGAGGGAATAATGCATTTTTCCTCAAAGAGTTAGATGGAACTGAATTGTGAGGAGGTCCTGTCAATGGTAGGATGCTAAAGCATTACTTTTCACGAACACGCAAATTTTTCACTCCATTGTAAATATCACAGTATTTTAGGTTTTTTAGTTGGATAATCCATTCGACAAAAAGAAATCAGATTGAAGATAATGCATATATGGAGGACTCAAGGCTATTCGTCATGTGTTCTTGACACTTCAAGCTAAGAAGTGCCATCCCTAGCTGAAGCCACTGTTAGGGTCGCATAATTTATAGGATCTGAAGGTGATTGAGTATCTCATATTTGGCATATTTCATATTGTTCATAGATTTCAATATTCAATTGATTTCACAAAAATAAAAATAAGAAATGAAAAGAGGGTATATAAAAAAAAAGAGAGAGAAAAAGAACAAAAGAAAAAAAAATCAGAAGAAAAGAAAACCCCAAATGTTGTTAAATTGGTATATTCTAAGCATTATTGAACAAATTTCAATTTCTATTGATAGGGTAGAAAATAAAGATCTACCAAACAATTTAAGCTTGGAGAATCAATAGTTAGCTAGAAATGAAATTGGTTCAACTATTTAATTTGGACCAATGGAAGAAAAGTGAGAGAGTAGGTTAGAAATAAAAAGAGGTGAAGAAAAGGTCTGCAAATCCAAATTCACCTTGCAAATGAAAGAAGAAAAGAGGAAAAATGTTATATTAGAAAGATAAAGGGTAGGTAGGTTGAGAAAAATTACAAAGGGAAAAATACATAAAGAGTTATTTATGGTTTGATGACATATCTCAATGCTTTTTCTAGCTTCGAGAAAAGAAATTAAAAAGGGGAAGTGGTCTTATGTTATTTTCCCTAACTTTATTCTAGAGCCCTACATTCAATATTTCCCCCTCCTATTAATTCTCCTACCCCACCACTCACATACCCGTCGCATCAAACATAACCTACCCCTCACCTCTCATTGAATCTCCACACCCACCATCCAATCTAACAACCCATATCATTTTCTAGCCCCCCCACCCTCCGAACGTTAATACTGGGGGGGTCCGAAATCTATGGTTTCAAACCACTAATGTGTCACACTCTTGAGACTTTGTAGCCCCTCTCACTCATTCCGCTTACTGCTCCCAGGCCCCCCCAAAAAGTGGTTTCCGCCTCACTAAACAACCACCCCCATTCCCATTGTGACCGAACATCAAGCTTACCACCTCACGACGCCATTCCATCCCATCCGCCTATCACCTCCATTCCCATGCTATGCCATTTCACATTCAGTTGGCTAGACCATTAGCCAACCGACCCGCACCACTTTAGGCCAACACAATAGGAACACAAAAAAACTACAAATGCATTATTTCATGCCATTTACAAATTTTAACATGCTCTATCTACTTACAGGTGCAATTCAAAATTCATACAGGCATACAAAAAGAAAGAAGTGGGCACACTGATATATCAATATAATTGCAGAAGGCCTTAGTTTTCTATGAATATCAAGCATTCCCCTTCTTGAATCCCACTTCCTCTTCATTCCCTTTTCTTTCTCCCTCACTGAATTCCCATTTCTTCTCATCCCTTTCTATTGCAGTTCAACTGCAAATCCGACATGGTTCAGGTTTAAAGGTGTTTTGCATAAGACAACCATGCCACCAAAGAAGAAAGAACAAGAGGTGTTTAATCCAATGGTGCATCCACCACTGGATTTGGTTCACATACCCCTTGGATACAGAGACTTCAAAATACATGAGACACTCTTAGAGTTTGCTTTATTTGACATCTACTGCTAATGGGAAGATAAATTCGTAGATGGAGTGGATGACATAGGGCTCTGGGACACTAATTTACCCTTGTATATCTTTCCTAAAAACCATAGCTACCTAGAATTAATCAGGAAATTCCACTTATGCTATAACCCATAGCAAAGGGAAGTGGTGGCCCCAATAGGACACATATTGTTTACCATTGATGCCAAGTCTATTATGAAAATGATGCAGGCTCCTATCATTGAAGGAACCACTCCCTTTTCCCATGAAATCCTTAGTGACATGTATCAGAGGCTATACTTTACCAAAAGAGCCAAAACATTAGAACTATTTATGACTAAGCAAACCCCACTGCCAAGCAAGAATCCTCCTTATTCCTCCTCTGTTTTTCCTGATAGAACCAGACACATAGTCACTACTCTTTCTTATTTATTAGGCTATTATTTATATTAGTGGCTAATGAAGCTATTATAGGTTTCCTATCCATATTATCAAAAAAATCAAAGCTCTCTGCCTTATCCAATTTTAGTCAATTTCTAGTAGATGCCATCCATGAAAAATTTGTAAATTTCATTACAGAGGAAGTGTTTCAGTACTCCTCAGTTTTGGTATATATGTTTGTTTATTTTCAAATAGACAGGTTTTAGTTTATAATGACCAAGTTGAATGAAGAAGGTGAATCCCAACCTATTATTTTCTGGACCACCTTAGTGATGAAGAATCAAAAGCACTTCATCTAAAAGACATTTGTTGAAATTTTTGTTCATTCAGCTATGAGCCTCCTAAGTGGGACTCGAGAACCCAGGATTAGTGAAGAAATTAAAAGGATCATGCAATTGACAGATCAAGCAAGAACAGGATATTCGTACTTCTACCAAAATTATACTAAATTAAGAGTATATGGATGTGCATTGGCCCCTTACAAGCTACCAAAGTTCCTCCTCGTGAGGATATTTTCACTTGAATATATTATACATGTTATCACTCAGGTTTTCCCTAGGCTCCTTATAGGGATACGGCCGAGGTAACCAAAAACCAATCTTTGGATTGTAGGTTCTAGCCTACCTGCAATCAGAGAGGGCTCTCTCTTTAATGATTCAACTTTGTTGATGATTTTAGGCTAGCTTTTGGATCAGGGGTTTTTTGTTTGGGTTTGGATGGAAGGTAGAAATCTCAAGCAAAGAGGCAAGGTAAGGTCTGATAAGTTTCGAACCATTGGGCGTGGAGTCATGGATTAAGGCTTGCTATAGCGTCTTCTTGATCACAAGAGGATTAAGGAGCGAGATAGCCACACATGATACAATTAACAATCTACCGAA
>APFE030239077.1:11483-35560 GCA_000404065.3 Pinus taeda | reverse complement strand
TTATGGTTATTTTTCAACCAGGGGGAGGGATATTTACATAGGGGATGATTTACATAATTTTAGTAGGGGGATGGGAAAATATAGGGAGCTAAATAATAATTTTAGTGGTTAATATGGAGATGGTGAGGAAGCGCTAAGTTCAGGAGAGCTTAGGCTGTTTACAAGGGGATAGAACCTTTTTCAGAGAGAGTATGGAACAACCTTGAGTAGATCAGATCTTCACCCAAGCAAATGCTATGAAAATGATGGAACTTAAGAGGTATCAATCAGATCTTGACCTCTTTTAGGGAAGTTAGTTAATGATTGGGGGAAAATGGAGAAAGGGAGTTAGTTATACCTGTTTTTGAGCTCTTCGCATAGAAATGCCTGCTGATTGTGTCCTGAGTAAAGATGACACCTGAAAACCTGGAACTGATCAGCAATTAGGATTCAGCAACCTCAAAACTACCTACCCAGCCTACCTACCTAACATTTTTTCTTCTTTTGATTTGGGTTCACTTAGACTTACAAACCCATCATTCCATTTTTTCTTTTCATGCTTTCCTATCTACAGACTACCCTTATTTCATCCGAGGGCCCATATTAAACTATTGAGCTCCTTTGATTCTCTACCTATCTAAGAATCTGCCAAGATTAAGCTGTTTGGACAGATTTACATTCTCTATATTCTAAAACATAAATTTAAACCTAGGGAGACCAAGATTAAGCTGTTTGGACCTCCCTTTAACTGAAACTTGGCGATACCGGGATAACTTCTCAAAAATTTGGAAGGCAATTAAATGAACTCTGAGTAGCTTTCTTCGCTTGGAGACTGTTAAGAAAATATGGAGCATTGCAGCATGCAAAGTATGACATATTTGGCCTGTAAAAATGTCAATCATGAAATATGAGTAACCTGCTCCAGTAGGAGGCTAACAAGACAAATGATCAGTGCGGATGAAATACATTTTGTAGCAACAAAGAAGAAATCACAATTTAGGATCAAATCTCAAGTTGGTCCTTTCATTTGCAACAACAGGGCAGCTGGTGAGGAGGCAGACAAGAGATTTAAGGAAATGAAATTCACTCACAATTTTACTTGAACCTGTTAGCACCTAAATCTGCCTTAGGCTAAAGGAATGCAAACTTTAGGGTAACCACAAACCACGCTTAGTCTGGTAGCTAGCCCTACCAGAACAGGGGAGGGCTCTCTCCATCTCACGCTCAGTGAATAAATAAACGATATGGTCTGAGGTGACTTACAGTGAATATTGATTTTATGCTAGGTAAATAAATATGGAAACAAGAAGTAATTTTTTATTAAATGACTGAGTTTCTGGGATATATGGGACCAACGAATAGTATGAGTAGAGAATTTAACACAAAGCCACAGATTACTTCATGAGGCAAGACAGGCGGAAAGTCTAGCAATTTAAATTTGAAATAATGCGGAATGGAAAGATTGTTTAGGGGAGTGAAAAGGGCATAAACACATGAATCCTTTTCAACAGAAGAAAAACACATAACGTGAAACTTTCCCACAGGAAGAGCAATAAAAAGGAATTCTACCTTATCTTACTTAGAAAATTTCACTAGAAATGAATATGAATGAACTATGAAACATAACGAAATACATATGAAACATAAAGAGAACACATTTTCTACACTCACACCACATGAATCTCATGAACCAGAGCCGCTGCCTTTCATTAATTCTCTGTCAAAATATAAAATGAAGAACTGAGTTCCTCTCCCACAGTCTCCCAGAAATTACAACCTACCCTTTGCAAATGGTTTTACATGCAATAAGTAGACTTTTCCATTGGGAAATGGAATGACCCACAGTTGGGGAGTTTTTCAAATCATTACAAAATGGAAATGGAAAGCAAACCATTAGTGACAAGTGCAGCGTTACAAAAATGAAAAATTGCTTGGGTGACTACTCGCCTTCCTTTGCCACTTGGATAGGAGCCAACCTTTAGTGAAAATACTTTTTAAACTTTGCCTTAGTTGCTGAGAAAAATATAGTGTAAATGAGCGGGCCCACTTGGAGAAAGTCGTGAATCGAAATGTCGCAGAGCGAAAGTGATTTTGGCCTTTGGGTCCCTGTGCGCCGCGCCAAAAACTATATGCACCGCGTCCTTTGTGTGTGCCGCGCCCGTGTTAACTTAACATTGCATGGTAGCACCCAGTGTGCCATGCTCTATATGTGTGTCGCACTCCTCTGTCTGTGTGCCGCGCACCTGTAACAACTCCTCCAACCTCACTCAAAACGCGAGCTTGCTCTCTCAATCACCTTGAAATGCTTTCTCTCTCTCCTTGGTGTGCAAAATGACATTGTTCCTTGTGGAAACTCTATATAAATGCATTTGGAGTCATGGGTTTGATTTTTGTTTCTTCAAAACCCACTTTGCTAATGTTTTGTTTTGGCACTTTTTCCCTAATTTAATGCAACTCTGTATTTCACTTTTCCCTTTGAATTTTTAGCTAGAATGATGAAATTTTTGGCACTTTTTGCAGGGGTTGCATGACATGGCATTTGGCCAAGGAAACCATGACTTTGCCTAAAGAGATCAACCAGAAACTTTTTTCTTGAAAATTATCACAAATGACAGACTGTTTGACTTTTCTTCAAAACAGAGTTTTGAAGAACAGTCGTAATCTGTCAACACGACGATGAAAATATTTAAATCACAACTTTGTAAGGGTCTCTCTCTGGCCTGCATGGCTTTATTGGACATGTTTGAAGACCAATTTAGTTGATCCCTAGACCTAATGACTGAAAATGACTCTTGTCCATTAAAAGATCAAACATTGACTGTCATGGACTTTAGTGAACATTGATGAAAAGACCTAAGCCAGTAGGTGCCAGACATGAGGGGAAATGACTAACAAGACCTTTTCCGTCAGATTATGGCATGCCCCTAGCGGAATGCAACTGATTGGATGGAGCGAGACACCTAAAAATGAAATGCAGAAAGAGTTTTGATCTTTGAAGAAGGACTGACAAGACCGACTCTAACAGGTCCTATGACCCATGGGGCATCATCTCCAAGAAAATGGTAGAGAAAAAGTAAACACTCTACATTCACACTCAAAGGCCTGAGATAGAGAAATTTATGAACTACATGGAGTGGATTCCTGACACACTGCAAGAGGCTGAGGAACAAGTAATTTCTTCTTCAAGTGCACAGGCCCCAAGACAGCAAGAAAGGCAGAGAACAAAAGAAATATCAGACAAAGGCAAGGAACAAGAAGAGGGAGCAACTGGGAAAAGGCCAAGAGAAGATCATTCACCAGGGACTGATACTTCTATAAAAGAATTCAAATTAAAATTTAAGAAAAGGGCCAAAATACACATAGATATAGGTAATGAATCACCACAGGCAACAGTCATCAATCTTAGGAAATGTTCCCTCTACAGACAGAGGCAACCACTCGAGCCCTAGAGTGGGTCTAATCACAGCAAGAAACAACAACAACTAATTTCCTTAAAAAGTCATTGTTGAAAGAGCTTACCTCAAACCGGTGTTCGATGAAGCTTTCGCTGCACCGCTTTAGCTATCGTTTCCTTCTCCTCAATGAGAAATTAATCCTGAAACAACACAAGAGAACAACAGAACATGTAACCGAGAACAAAAATGATATATTTACTTATAGAGTCAAGGAACCATAAGCTATCAAGTATATTTTACACAAGACATAGGAAATCATCATTGATTGTATTAAAATGAATCAAAAGCTAAGCTTACAACCAAGCCTTGACATCACAAGCCTTCTCGGAGGGTCCAGTCGGTATGTTTCTTCAAGCATTAACTCTCAAAAGGGTTTCCCAATGGAAGATAACTCTCTCTCACTCACAAGCTCTAGTAAAAAACTAAGGCAATCCACAACCAATTTCTAAACTATCAGCAATTCACACTGCTAACTCACACCAAAGCTAGCTAATTTGCTTAAATCCAAAAACTAAGAACTAGCTGATCATAGCAATGGGGAATGCTTTTATAGGAGGAGGAGCCTCCATGAAATGAGGGATATGGAGCTTATCCTCAAGGGAGGTTTCTCAAAAGGTGGAACTATCATCCAAGAGGAGGAAAGATGAACTCCCTTGACTCAACAACCATCTCTAGAATCACCCAGAAGGCCAACTATTTGAACTAATTCTCCATATCTGGATCGTCGCAAGTCATACACAAGGGCTTAGCGACGATGTTGCAAGGAAGTAGTCTATTTAGACAAATCATCACAAGAAATATCTTGAGGACTTGCTCTAAACCCTAAAATTTGACCGTCGTAGGAAACAGATGTACCCCTGTGAAGACAGCACGACCTTATAGTTCAACACAGAGAATCATCGCAGGAATAATGATGCTTACTTGTGACGATGTAGAAACATAGGTAAAAGGGTCAATCTTCAGGATTAGAGAGCACTTCATTAATCTTCTTGAATGAGTGGGAAGATACGGACATGTTTATTTGATGTATGACACAACATATATGTCGCTTGGGGACTGCATCAAGTCAGTGACAAATTATTGTGTAACAGATGCCCCCTAAAGTATGAAGCCTGAGAGAGTGGGAGGGGTGAAATTCTTTACAAAATCATAACCAAACCGGAACACCATCACGGCAAACCTGCAGGTGCAAGTACAACTGATATCTCTAATAGTGAAATACATGTGGTCTAGGAATGGGTGCAGCCATCCAAAAGACATATGAAACTTGGTTTGTGGTATGGACGTAGCCACCCAGTTGATAAGACCATTTATAAAGATAGAGGTATGGTTGTAGCCATTCAGAAAGACTCAGATATGGTCACAACCATCCAATCAAAGAGTCATGTATGTAATCACGAACCAATCCATGCAACTCGAACATATGTAATCTTAGTCTAGGGTCTTGAATCCCAATCGAACATAGTACAATTTCTAACATGCGAATAGATGTGCTGAAGTCAAGCATGGTAGAAAATTGCTTAATTACCGGTCAATGATGTAAATCGTTAACAAGCATGAGAGAGACCACCAATAATGTCAATGGTAATCAAGGTACTTCTAGTACAATCCACAAAGCTTGAAGAATGAACTGGAGTCGAACACTCGTGGAATCACTCGATCAAAAACCAATGATGCAAGTCTGTCTTTGAGCACGAAGAACTTGCCATTGAGGCATGCAAGCTCCAAGGTACTGAAAGGGATCTCTAGATCAACTCCCTGGATAAATGAGCTGGTGTCGACAGGAAGCGATCCATCGCAGGAGGGCCATAATGGTTCCCTGATCAATGACATGAGACGAGGAACAAGATGAATATGGATGAAACTAAGAATTAGAGGAGGAGGTAAGGGCAAACTACAGAAGGATTATACTCTTGAACATATCGACGACATGACTCCGGAAGGCGGAAGCATTTTGGTACCAAGGGATCGGAGGTCAGACGGAGACACAAGGATCAAATGGAATGAGGCAAAATGACAAACCCAAACCCTGGAAGGCCAACGACGATGTGAGGATGTCTCAAACCTGGCGAGAAGCAAAAGTGTCGTAAGTAATCAATGAAGATTTCCAAAATTCCCCCCCACCATTGCTAGTGAGTACCCAAATTATTTTTGAAAAACAAGCTTGAAGGGGATAGCATATGCTTACAGTATAAGTTTGTCCTTCGGAAAAATCCAACCTAATAAAATTTTAATGAGCCTTAGGGAGGAGAAGCTCGGGTCTCGTCATGGTGATGAGTCCAATGTTGTCAAGGTTAAACGAGTCCAACATAGGTAAAACTCAGAGTCTTTTTCATGTTTAGAGAGTTTGAAAAAGACACGGAAAAGGAAACTCCAGGGGGGGGCCCTTTTCATAAAGTTATGTCCCTCAAGCCCGAAAAGGTAGAAAACAATACTTGAGAGAACTGCTTGACCATTTCGATGAAGGAGTACTTTTCATAATCAGTGTTCCCGATCCAAAAAAGTAGAAAAGCGATCGGAGACACAGCGTTTCATAACTAGAAATGAGCTTGAAATGACAAAAGCCTGACCATCTTTTCGCTTTTAAATGGTCAGAAAAGAGCTGAAAGCGGACCACCATTTTTATTCTCTTTTAATGATTGAAAAAGGGAAAAAACTTGGCAATCTTTTCATATCTTACGGGTCGGAAAAGATCTTAAAGAGGACTCACGAGAAAATTTGGTGGTATAGACCAAGCATGTATCGATCGGAAACTGTATCTGTCACCCCTGTTCCTACACAGAAAATGAAACATAAGATCCATTCGACAAAGTTGCACATGGTGATGTTAGAAAACTAGGTCAAAAACCCTAAAACCATGAGGAGAAAATAAAAAACTATGGCCAAAACCCAAGTCCTATAGTTAAAAAACCCTAAAATTTCAAAAAAATTTATATAAGACTTATGGTAAAAACATTTTTTACATTGTTTTTTATTTTCACCCTTGGTAATTTTTTAACACTATGTACCTATGCAAACTTCAGAGCTATATTTCTTCACTTGTGGTCAACAATTTCATGCAATACTTTCACCAAGTAAGTATATCGATATTTTCTCTACATTTTGATTGTTTTTAAGTCCAATTTCATGGATTTTGGGTGGGTTTTTGGTGGATTTTGGGTTTCAAATCCACGCCCCACTCATCGTAGAAGTCCCCCACAGGTTTGCAACGATCGGGAATTTTACACACACCGTAATCGGCATCGTCACTGGAAACACGTGTACCCCTGTGACAATCCGGAAAATAATGAACTGTGAAAGCGGGCCATCACAACTATTTTAAAAACAACTCCAACCATGTAGTAAACATAAGAATTTTATTTTTCACACCATTTTAGACCATAAAAATTGCTCAAATCAATTCTAATTATTTAGAATTTTCATATGCAGGGGAAAAAATGGTGTTTCCGTGGCAAGAATGCACTCATGATGCTGATGATGAAAGAGGTGCAATGGACCTGCAATGCATACAAGTTCTTCGGAACTATGGGTTATTGAAATTCTTCCTCACACCCCTTTTACGAGCGCAACTGGACTTTCTAGAGTTCTTGATTCGCTCGTGGAACCCAACAGAGGGTAAGTTTATCATTCAGGGTCAGGAGGTCGAGTTCGATACGACTGACATATATTTCCTTACTAGCTTATCTCGCTGAGGAGAAAGATCCCACATGGGCGGCATGCAAGTCCTAGAAGAGTTGCTTGATATGTTGATTGCATGGGTGTGCCTGGGCGCACTCAAATCACCCACCAATAGGAAATTATAGATCCCAACAGTGGATGACTTGTCACTGCGCATCCTATTATTTATGATTATGAGAAAAGCAGGCTCTCAGGCACTGCATGAGGGAACTAAAACCCAATAGAAGTTGGCTTTAGATTGCCTTAACCTGACCATGTATGACTGGGCCGAGGCAGTGTCTCTAAACATAAAGAGACAGTTGACCAAGTGTCAGTGAGGGGAGACCAAATAGTTTGGATATGGATCCATACTGGTACTTCTCAAGCTAGAGTGGGTACCACTACTTCAACTACAGGATATGCAAGTTCCATTTCCGAGACCACGAGAGACTCGTATCACCAGATGGGCACATGTGATGCCACGAGGAGGTGGCAGTTGGCTAGTATCATGGGGTCCTGACTTCATGGAGTGGGTGCATCGGCAACAGGTATTCATCGAGGAGAGGCCCTATGCAAGTATTGACTTCATAGGAGATCCAAACATGCTGGTCCCGCCCGGAGAGTAGTGGGATGAGAGAGGTAACATGCATGATTAACCACCATATTTTTTATATTTTAGTTTTTATTTGATTTTGTTTTTGGATTTTAAGATGTATATGTCTTAATAATTGTGTTCATTTTTGTAGACATTTGACCTAAGAGACCTATGGGTCTCGCTCCTACATCATGGAGGGAGGAGAACAGAGAACTGGCCCTGCCACCCCCAGGCGGTGATGTAGAAGACGAGATAGCCTAGAACCTAGAGGGCTTGAATAAGGGGATCCTAGACTATAGAGGGTTCGAGGAGCTCCCACGATAGTATCAGTGCCACACTACAGGTGTGTTGCCCAGGGTCCATAGACTACTCAGATGAGTAGTACAGGCAGTGGTCTACTACAGACAGTAGAACCCACCCGAGTAGTCACCTAGGTTTCATTTTCCATTGTTTTGAGAGACATGTGTCTCGGATGTATTTGAAAATGTATATTATTTTCTTACATACACATTATTTTTTGAGCACCTCGATGCACCACATGATATATATATAACTATCTATGTTTTATTATTGTGTCTTGAGTACTTGCATACAATGTTTGTTTGATTATAGATTGTGTAAATGTCTGTCTAATACATGATTTTCCAATGCATCAGTTAACATGTTTAGCCTCCTAGGAATGTGTTGACATGTGATAAAATCAAAATTTATTTCCAATAAGTGAACACGCAAATACAATCTCAAAATTTGAGGGTTTCTGAAGGAATAACGCCCGTTAAGTTGAAGAACGAGAAGTTGAGAGTGTAGATTCACAACCAATGGACAAATATCAAGGTTAATGGCCTCGGTCAATAATTCAATGACAGCGCTATATTTAGTGACATTGTTTGTGGTACATCCTAGGCAAACACCTTGAAGGTCTATTAACTCATCGTGAGGATCGTAGATCACCCATGCCGCACAGGAAAGGTTTCATGTACTGCGGTAGGCACCATTAGCGAAACCGATATAAGGTGCACCAAACAACTACAAAAGAAGTAAAAAGACACAATAGGCGACAATAATGCCTACACACCAAACCACACATGCACACACTAAAAAAACATGTATGTACACAGCAGATGCATGAAAATTCTTGCATAATATTTTTTCAGATAAATCCCATTTCGGGGCTTATCGAGAGGATTTCCTTCATAGTCAATCAGCTCATAGGCCCCTTTTTGCAAAACACATTTCACAATATAAGGCCCATGCAACATTAGTTCGAATTTACCTACCCTCAGCTTATCATTCGCTTGATCGTACAACAGGACTAAATCTCCCTCAAAGGAGTAACAGTTTGATCGAAGTGAGTTTTCACTCTCTTCTTCTATGCTTCGATGACTAAAGAGGCGAGTCGATGAGTCTCGTCTAGCTGCTCTAGGTAAAGAAGGCGTTCTTCTACAGGAGTAGTATTTGGGAGCAACTCGATAGCTATCTTGAGAGAAGGTATCTCGCCTTCAATTGGAAGGGTAGCCTCTAGACCATAAACGACTTGAAATGAAGTGAATTTGATGGCATCCTTCACTGAGGTATGGTAAGCCCATAAGGTAGAAAACAACATCAAATGCCAATTAGACTTATGCATTGCAATGGTACGCTGAAGTATCATAACCAACACCTTGTTGACGGCTTCGAC
The DNA here is from genome assembly GCA_000404065.3 of Pinus taeda. Lineage (NCBI taxonomy): Eukaryota > Viridiplantae > Streptophyta > Pinopsida > Pinales > Pinaceae > Pinus > Pinus taeda. The sequence goes on along the minus strand of APFE030239077.1, from coordinate 26,196 downwards.
TTGGCCATTGGCCTGAGGGTAGTAAGGTGTCGAACTATCGTGACGCAATACTAGTTGGGTCATTAACTTAGTCATCATATGACCATAGAAATAAGAACCATGATTAGTGAAAATAGCTTGAGGGACTCTAAATCGAGTAATTACATCATTGAGTAAGAACTTAGCCACTATCTTACCATCATTAGATAATGTAGGTATCGCCTCAGCCCATTTTGTAAAATAATTGACAGCAACGATAATATACCCATGCCCCCTGGCCGAGCGAGGGTTACAGGTCATAAAATATATGCCCCATTTAGTGAAAGGGCCTACGGTAATGACAAGGTGAAAAATGGATGGGGGTGCACGCATCTTCCGTTGGTAAATTTTGCACGCATGACAGGAATGGACAGCGAGAATGTAATCCTTGAAAATGGAGGGCCAAAAATAACCACCGCAGAGGATCTTTTGGGCAATAGCATAGCCAGACATGTGACCACCACAAGTGCTAGAGTGGCACTCATTTAAGACTCATTCAGCTTCCTCGAACATCAAACAATGACGGAGAACTGAATCAACGCCAAGATGGTACAAGGTGTTCCCAACAATTCAATAAAGCTAAGAATGATGGTGAATACATCGCCAAGCATTCTTGGAAAAATCAATATGGAAGGAGGATGTCTGGAGGTAGACGATAATGTCACCATACCAGGGATCGAGGGTATTGATCAAGAAAAGGGTATCGTCCGGAATGCGATCCTCTAACCGAGAGGGAGCGATAACAGACGGTAACGAGCAAATCAATTCAGCGAAGACAAGGGACTTCTTTGACTTGGTAGTAGTAAACTCCAAATCAAACTCTTGAAGGATAACGATCCATTTCTAGTATTTTCTCCCCAGTAATTGACATGACAAGATGTACATCATCGGGTTGCAATTAGAAATCACTGTCGTCGTGCGCAACAAAATATAATGACAGAAGTGCTGGAAAATGTGAACAGCTTCCAAAGCGAGCTTCTTGACATAAGCATATCGAGTTTCAGTGTCAAGCAAGTTTCAACTAAGATAATAAATGATGTGCTAGGAACCGTCATCATCGTCTTGAACTAACACCATGCCAATAGTGTTATCGGTAGCAATGAGATAAAGAGTGTAGTCACGATGTTGATCAGGTGGACGCAATAAGGGAGCAGAAATAAGGAATGCCTTGACTTGCTCGATTGAATCTTGGGCAATGGCATCCGAAACAAAGGAAGTGTCACACTTTAAGAGCTGCGTATAGCCTTTAGCAATTTCAGCATAGTTAGGAATAAAGCGACGTAAGAAATTAGCTTTGCCCTCCCAACTCTGCAATTGTTGCAAAGAGGAAGGAGGAGGGAGATTCAAGATAGCTTCAACTTTGAGGGGATCTAAATGAATGCCCTCTTTAGAGGCGAAAAACCCAAGAAGTCTGCTAGATTCGACGCAGAAGACACACTTATGCAGATTAAGACGAATACGTTAATGTCGACAGCGAAGAAAGATCTCACAAAGGTGGTTCAGATGGTCAAACCACTTTGCTGAATGAGCCAGGAGGTCATCTAGATATGGCTGAACAATGTGATGAATGTCATGGAATGCATAGGACATTGCTCGCTGGAAGGTAGCAGTGACATTTTTAAGGCTAAAAGGAAGCTTCTTATAAGCGAAGGTATCCCATGGGCAGATGAAGGCAGTTTTGTGTTGATCGACCGATGAAATATTAATCTGGTTATAATTAGAAAAGCCATCCATAATCGAGTAATTCTCACTCCCAGCACAATCATCGATGAGATGGTCGATAAAGGGCACAAGATAATTATCCTTTGGACATGCATGGTTGTTGTCACAGTAATCAACACAAACCCTAATAGTTCCCTACTTTTTGGTCATAGGGACAATATCAGAGACCCAGTCAGTCAGTGGGATAGGGTAGATAAACCCTGCCTTAAGAATTTTTTCAACTTCTCCCTTAATAGCCGCGACTTTTCTTGGGTGCATGGGGCGTAAACATTGTTGAACAGGCTTGGTACCAGGGTACATAGGGATCTCGTGTACCATGATACTAGCGTCAATGTCAGGAATTTCTTCATATGACCAAGCAAAAACGTTGCGAAATTCTCTGAAAAAATCGGTATAAAGCTGAATCTCCTCTAGAGTACAGGTAAATCCAATGTCGGTATTCTCAACAACCCCTAGTTTCACAGAGGTTTTGATGGGCATCGTTTGTGTAATGTTTCCCATATTGCCTTAAGAGAAAACTTCATGAACTTGAATAGGCATCTGAAGCAGCTGTGAGGGGATACAAGAAGCAAATTTCTCTAGATGAGCGGTCATAGCCCCATGACTTGGGAGAAACGAGGAGCGATGGTGATGATCGAACCAAGGAGGTTCCTCGAAAGACATAGTCTCTAAAATTGCTTCATCAGAAGGAAAGATTTCCTTTAATGGAACAGAAGAAACACTATCTCCAAGCCAAGGGGATTGTACATACATGTCGAGATACCTGCTTGACGGAGTAGGATCGGAGGATGAAGCCGATGCAGAAATGATTTCTACATAGTTGAGCTTGGCAGGACTCAATGGTGTGACGTCACCCTAGGAGTATACCTGATCGATGGGATGAACAACCCAAGGATCAAAATGGACAAAAATCATGTTAATGGGGGCAACGTTGGGAGGTGGGAGCGAAAAGACACCCATAACGGTAGGATCTTTAAAAAGTCCACTGCCCACGCTTTCACAGGGAATAGAGGTATGCTCCATAAATGGCACATTACCATCCAAAGAAGAAGAGGCGAAGAAGGACAGTTGATCAACCGTGATTATTTTCCCTTGATGGCGAAAATGAAGGACATGGAATACAGATGAAGTCATAGCATGGATGGCATATGTCCAACTTTGACCTAAGAGAAGGTTGTAAGTCAAATTTGCATCAACAACTTTGACTTCAACCTCAACTGTCTTCCCTTCTAGAGTGATGGGCAAATGTGGGACGATACCGAAAGGATAGTAATCTCTTCCATCGAAGGCTTCCAAGGTATTAGGAGATTGACTCAACATTGGGGAACTGATGGCCTTCCAACAAGCAACAAACATGATGCAAGTGGAGGCACCCTCATAAATAATAGTGCGATGAATATTCTTCAAGTTAATGATGACCTGAATGAGGAAAGAAATCTGATGAAGGAATCAAAGTACATGATTGTCAAGATTGAAAGTGATTAAATCTAAATTGGCCGTGTCAATGCCACCAATGGCTGATAGCAGAGACTTCCTTTGGGAGGGACAACTATCGAGGACTTCCAAAACAAACATAGCCAAAGGGGCTTGGGCTAAGTCCTCAACAATGCTATAGTGCTGCGTGGCATGAGAATTAGGGTTGTAAGAAGATTTCTAGAGCACTCCCTTGGCAGGAGGTCAAATGCCTAACTCGGTACTAGACTGCTCAATATGTAGAGGGCTAGTACTGGATGAAGAAGCACTTCAAGGAACTTCAGGCTCCTTTCCGGCAGGTGGAGGGTATTCTTTCGATTGAGTACTGATATGAATGGGAATAGTCCCAGCCATGAAAACTTGAGAGTCAAAAGTGGAAGAGGATTGAGGTTGATCGACCACCATTTGGGTTTGTTGAGAGGGGAAAGGCTCCTTAAGCACAACAGGAGTTCCAGGGGTGCCTTTAAGAAAACGACTAACCTCAGACTATCTAGGACAGTCTTTAGTGTAGTGATCCTCATCGCAGATGAGACAAGGGTACTACGGAGGCTTAGGAGCTTCTTGCTTCAGTGGATCAGCTTTATTTTTTCCTTTACCCTTTTTCTTACATTTTGAAGCTTTGTCTGCCATGGTGGACTGGAGGACATTGACTTTGGAAGTTTTACCAGGATTAGACGAGGCCTAAGAAGAGTTTTCATTTGGAGTAGTTTTTTTTTTCTTCATAGGGGTTGCGAAAGACTTTCGGGAGGATGAATTGATAGAACCAATGACACCGTCAACCGATGGTGTTGGCAGAGCCTTAGAAGTTCCAGGTCACGGAGCATCAGGAAAATAATCATACAGCGTACCAGAGTGGGAATAAACCAAGTCGAGATACTGAGCACATGCAATAGCTTGATCTTCAGTGACACATGCCCCCATGGTGATATCGTGGGCTATCGACTGACAAACGAGGTAGTAAACCAGTCAGTCAGAAGCTGATCAGGGATCCAAAACTTAATCAAATGATGTCGCCTTCTGCATTCATGAATATGATCAGAGATGTGTGTAACCTTGTCCTATTTCAAAGATGTAAGGAGGTGCATCCCCATTTCATAACGATTTGGTAACTGAATGTGAGTAATAAATGCCATAGCAAGTGAATTGAAATCCTATAAAGTTCCACGAGCAAGCTCAATATACCATTTCATGGTAGAACCGAAGAGAGTCCATTGGAAAAGACGGAGGAAGATAGAATCATCAAGCCATGATTTGGATTAGCACCATAGGTGATAAGTCATGACATGTGCTTGAGGGTCCTTGTTATAGGACAAATTGACCTCCTCATCAACTTAGAGGTGAAAGACAAGATGATTGAAGCAAAGACCAAACTGAAGGCCATTGTGCCTACTAATGAGGGAAAGGATAAAGGCACCAAATATTCATGCAAACTCTATCTTGAAGAACATGTAACTTGGCGTTGTCCGCGTCTTCAAGAATGCACAGATTACCTTGCCAAAAGAGATTCTGGTAAGGCACTTGTTGTCCTTATAAATCCTTTTCCTACTCAACAACAACAAATTCTTGTTGCCAACCAACCGCAACCCACGTTAGGGGGCAGCGACGGTTCGCAACCTCCTGCAGCTGGTGAAGGAAGTTCTACCATTTACACATTTGAAACAGTAGAACTAACCACAAGAGCCAAATCTTATGGAGCTCCTGTTGCTCCAGCAGCAGAACCATCTTCAGGTCAAAACCCATCACCACCCAACAATCTGCATATCGGAAGGACAGTTGAGGGCTTTGTAATTTGACCCCCCAAGGGGCCACTTCAACGCACAACGCATAATACATCTGCACGTGCCACCCAACACTACAATATTGTAGAGGATTTGGTGCAAGCATTGTCGGCTATGTTGGCGCTTGAAGTATTAAAAGCATGCCCCAGCCAAAGGAAAGCTTTGCTTTCGACTATTGGAGGTATTAACCCTACGGATTCCATGCTTGCTATTTTTGACATGGACAAGTGTAAACCTCCCCTTTCCCACCAGCTTACATTTTAGGTGTATATTACTTCAAAAGGTAAAGGTATACACCGAACTGTCATCGATGAAGGTGCTTCAACCTGCGTCATGTCGGTTTCATGTTGGCTCGCCCTGGGTTCCCCAACCCTATCCTCACCATTGAACTCCCTTAAAGCTTTCGATGGCCACACCTTTGTCCCAAAATATTACCTAGTAGTTTTCCCATCACTTTGGCTGGGAAAATAGTAATGGTGAACATAGAAGTCATGGACGAGAAACTCAACTATAATCTGTTGCTAGGTTGCAGTTGGACATATGCCATGATGACCGTCATATCCACTGTCTTTTGTATCATCCAATTTCCATTAGATGGAAAGGTCATTACAGTGGATCAGTTGTCTTTCTACACCCCTGATTATTTCCCATTACCAAGTGGCTCTGTACCCATAGTAGGAGGTGTAACTGACAATTTTGTCAGTATAGGTATCGGTCTATTGAAGGATTCCTAACTGATGGGTTGTTTTCCTCCTCAGCCTCCACAGGTTCCATAATTCGTCAACATGCTTTCATCAATTCCTCATGAATTGACCAATCCCTAGATCCGAATGGCGCCTTCAGACCTTAACACATTTGAAGACCAGATGTCGTTGTCGCCTGCTGAATCAGCCAACCAAGGCATTCAATCTGCATCCACATCTCTAGTCATGTTGGCTATAGTTGACAGTACCACCCCCTTTCCCATAATTGCTCCTCCTTTAGATCCATGCGATCAACTCCAATCTACGGATGAAGCCATTCGAGAAATCATGAGTTTTGGAGAGCAACATTAGGAGGATTGGAATCTTTGGGGTTTGACAACTGATTAGGACATGATGCCTCTTCAAGTCTTGTCCTCTGACACAAACGAAATCATTTCCCCACCCTATACAAGAATCCAAAATTTTGGGGTGGAAGAAAATATGGACGACACTTCCAGGTCATTTCCCATAGATATTTCAGTCATGATAGGCATCGTGGAAGAAACCTAGAAGCGAGTAGATTACAGTCTTGAGGAAAATACAAGCTACACCTACCTACATGAGGAATTCCATGATGAATTTGTTTGGTCTCATGAGGAAATGCCCAAATTTAATCTGTCGTTTGTTTCACATGAGATCCAACTTTATGACGAGGTAAAATGAAATGGGTGGCCAATTCCTTCCCTCAAAATAGCTGTTGAACCCATGCCTGGCCCCACTGCCGAAGAAGACCGCCTAATATACCTTAAATAGGTGGATAAAACCCATCAATATGCCAACTTGGCACTCATATCTCACAAGGGGTCGGTATAAACCCAATTTGCAAAAGAGGTTAGGTTTTTTTCTTTCCAAGAAGGCGGCTTCATATCAGTCTATCATCCAAAAGATAACCTCTTGGAGGCATGCATGCTTCGACCCATTTGGTTAGGTCCCTATGTCATAATGAAATTCCTCCCCTCGGGGGCATATGAACTCCAGGACTGGGACGGAATCCCACTCAAGGAGCCCACATACGAGCTCTATCTGAGAAAGTATTGTGCCTAGTATCGCACTAGGCATGTGCTTTGTAATTTTATGTATTCATAATATTTGCTTACCCTTTTTGATGTGATTGGATTGTTTTGTTATTTAGTGGAGTACGTGTCCATGCATTCTTCTCGCAATGTAGAAGTCGTCATTGCCCTTAGCATATGTAGGATACGTAGATGGTGCCAGTCATCACACACGACACATTGCATCAGCTTCTTGGGTCATCTATACACCCCAGTTCGAACTATTTTGCTCCGGGGGGGTCTTTCTTGGTACTTCCACCAACAAGATTACTAAGTACATGTCCATCATTTCACTCTCACGGAAGCATCATCAAGGGGCATCTCCAATCTGGTGGTCAGGTTAGACTCCCAGCTAGTCATTATGCGATTGAAAAATGATTATCACGTCTATAATCCAGCCTTATTACATAACTATCTAACGGTGCAACTCTTGGAATGTCGATTTGAAATAATCACATATGAGCATGTTCCTCGAGAATTAAATACAGTCGCTGATTCGTTAGCTAACTATGTATTGGATTGGAATTTGTACCATTCTTTATAGCAACTTGCATGAGAAGTAAATCATTTACTAAAGTTAAAAATTTGTTACAAAAAACATTTTAAAACACATTTACACCACCAAAATACCAAAAATATCTATATATATATATATATATAGATTGAAGTCCATTTTTTTACATCAAAATATTCCAAAACTTGGATGATTTAAGTACAAAATGGCTCAAATGCTAGCTACAAACACTCATATGGCTACGCCAGAACACCTGCTAAAATGAGCCTATTGCTCCAAAAAAGCTAAAACAACTCTAGCTACCCTCTGAAGAGGAACCAGAAATCGTTCAGGTGCACCAATTGTGTGTCAATGCATATGAGTGGGAATCTCTCTCATAGGAAGGGTGGGGGTACACCCATAGTCAAACCCTCTAGGTTCCTCAGAACCTCATAGAGACTGTTGGCATCGCCCCCTCTAGCAAGTAGTTGGCTACCTCGTCGTACATAGCGAGGTTCGCCTACAGGTCATACTAGCACCACGTCTGTGTTAAGCATAAAATTTTCATGTCAATTCTTATTTCACCATTAAAAAACATTTCATATACATTCAAAAGCACAAAAATACTTAAGTACTATCAAAATTATTCTCACCTTGAGGACCCCAGTTGGTCCCGGGTAGTAGCATCAAGTCTAGGTCGCCGGTAAAGTCCATGCCTTCATAGGCATAGTCATCAACAATCACAATCTGGCTACAGAGCCATTGGAAGAAGTCTTTGCCGAAGAAGTGTTGGAGTGGTCCTCCTCTTGTGCGAGGATCAATTGATGACCAACGACCTTGCTTTGGCTCCCTCAAATAAAAAGGACCTAAGCTCACCCGTGGGCGCATGACAGGTACCCTCTCAAGGAAAAATGAGACTATGATAATAGTGTACCCAAAACTGTGTTGGGTACATGTCTTGCATGCTATCAATTCTACCTTCAACTAACGAAGCACTGCTTCACACCAGTTGAACACCTGGGGCGGGACACAGTCAATAGCAAGCAACAATTGGGCCTTTATTGCTACGTGGTGATTTTTGACCCTGCCAATCACACAATGAACCATAAAACTACACTCATAGACAAAGATCGAATCCTCTCTATAAGGACTCTGTTGTTGACTAGTCCACGCCCAGGGGTGTAGTAGATTTGTACCATCTCTGAGGTAGATCGTGGATCTGACCTACCACCAGTGAGGTTTTCTTGTGCCCCACGGCATGACAAACTAGTCAAAAAGTAAATTTCATCCCAGTCAATCGCCAGCTCCTGATCTCCAATCTTGAACACTTGCTCGTGTTCATCCCAGCGTTGTATGATCCATCTCAGTAAATCCTCCTGTCCTTTCATCAACTATAGCTTTGCAAACATCAACAAACCACAACGGCGTAATGCAAGTATGCATGCTAGATCATTTTGCATTAGCAATTCCTCATTATCATGGGCCCATTCTCTCCATAGGTGAGTCATTTTAGCTTGAAACCTGCACAAAATAACCATAAAAGCAGTTAAAATGGGGCAAAATCACTTAAGGAATTCATGCATGAGGGTTTTCACTGCGTCCTATAGCCCTAACGCTCCCCCCAGTGCTACACAAGGAGGATTAACGCCCTCCAGTGGCTTGTACAAACCGTTTAATGCTCTCTACTGGCCATCTGGAGGGCATTAATGCGCAAATATGGCTCCAGGGCACCTCAGATCTGTAAAATTCCACCCATAAAATTGTTAAAAAAGGCTTAGTAAGGCATAGAGAAAGGTTTTAGCTCTCACTTGGAACTGACGACATGTCGAATGGTTGCCCAGATCTCTTGCAATAGTTTGCAGAAAATCTGCTCCTCTTTAGCTCCAGCAAGCTCTCACAAACTTCAAAATAGTGAAAATGATGCATGTGAAAGCTCAAAGCATCACCTTATATAACTTTGAGAGACATGATTTTTTGAAAAATCATTAAAGAGGAAGTAGTCCATTCTCCATGATTTTTTATCATGCATGAACCCAGATAATAGGAATTGCTGCTTTTTTATACTTTTTACCGCTTTTGATGAAAGTACTTTCAAGAATGAAAAGTAGTAAAAGCTGCATGCAATTATCAATAGAGCACTTTTAGGGATATTTTATCATTCTTTAAAAAATATAAACATCCCCGAGTTTTCATTATTGCACTCATTAAATATATGCAATGATGGTTAGAGCACATTTGGAGATATTTTATTGCTCTTTAAAAAATATAAACATCTCCGAGTTTTTTGTAGTAGGGCTCGTTAAACATATATACCGCAATCAATAGAGAACTTTTAGGAATATTTTGTTTCTCTTTAAAAAATATAAACATCCCCAATTTTTCATCATTTCACTCGTTAAATATATGCAATGATGGTTAGAGCACTTTTAGGGATATTTTATCGCTCTTTAAAAAATATAAGCATCCCCGAGTTGTCATCATTTCACTCGTTAAATATATGCAATGATGGTTAGAGCACTTTTAAGGATATTTTATCGCTCTTTAGAAAATATAAACATCCCCGAGTTTTCATCATTTGCACTCATTAAATATATGCAACAATGGTCAGAGCACTTTTTGTGATATTTTATTGCTCTTTAAAAAATAATAAACATCTCCGAGTTTTTCATCATTTGAACTTGTTAAATATATGCAAACGCTACTCTGAGCAACTCTTTTTCAATCTTTTTCCAGCTCATAAATTGAAAAAGACCAAAGGAGAATTCTTTTTAGGAACTTTTTTCTCGCTCTTTAAACCGAAAAAATCTTGAGTTGTGTCTTGCTGCTTGTTAAACTTCCTAAAGATGACCCAAGCATTCTTTTAGGTACTTTTTCTTGCTTGTTAAAACTGAAAACCCCAAGTTTGTTACTAGGCTCGTTAAAAATTCATGACAAAACATGAGTTTAGTTCGTCGCCTTTTACTCGTAACAAAATGAGGTCAACATCTATTGGAAAAAGGTTTCTCTTTATCCAGGTTCAATAGATTAAAATACGGAAAAGTAACCGATCCAAGTATACTATTAACCTTTTGTCGCACTCGATTAACAACTGTGACAAAGGGACCACCATGGTTCTCTCTTTACGATCTTTTTAGGCTCTCTAAATATGAGAAGACCATCAATTTGTCTAGTCTGGACTCTTTAAATACACAGATAAGATATAGAGTCATTCTTTTTACGATACTTTTCAGACTCTAAAAACATAAAAAAATCAACAAGTTTGCCTGCCTGGACTCATTAAACTAATTAGATGGGGCAAAGAGTCGTTCTTTTTGTGATCATTTTTAGACTCTTTAAACATGAAAATATTGATGAGTTTACTCGTTTGGACTCATTAAAAAATTAGACGGGGAAAGTGGACAATATAACTATATTATGTATTTGAAAGCGTGGTTCGTCAGCAATCATTCCCTTTAACATGGCACTCCCTCAAATAAACCTTCATTTTTATAGCCTCTCAATATGAACCTACTGTGCTATACAACAACCCCCCATTTCATAAAATTTTACTTTCAGAACTATAATATGAAATGGGTCCCTTGTAGAATAAATTGGTATCAACTTATCATTCCTCAAAAGGTCCGGAAACAAACAAAACATTATAAAACCTTTTGAGTAAACATATAAACGGTCTTATAATAAAAAGTGAATAATTCTTTGTTATTATGATAAAGCGATCGCAAGATCGCATATCGCAATAACCAAGGATGCATAACAAAGGACCCATTGGTTTTCCCCGATGCGACAAGCGCGAACAACTATCGGCTATCGGGAAAATAAGCAATCATAACAAAAGGCCCCTCTCCTTCTCTGATGCGATATCGCTATCGGCGATTGGGGAGTACGATATGAATATAACGAAAAGTCTTCTCCTAAAACCTCCTGATGCGAATTAGCGATATCGCTATCGGCGATCGGGGATTCCGCAATAACATAAATGGAACCACCCAAGCATTCCTCTGATCCCCGATTGCGATAAAGCTAAGCACCACTTTCAAAAAGGATTGATATGGCTTGGGTATATTGTCTTAATTATTATTAAAAGCCTTTCTCTACTCGATAGTGATTCACTTGCGCCCGACCGCCAAAAAATCAAATCCACGCTTAACTGGACTATTCGGAAAATAAAGGATATGATGAAAATTTAAATGATTGACAAGTTTAAATGGCCAATTAATGGAACAGTTATGCCAAAATCTCTTCAGAGATTGTATCCGTGGGAGCCTTATGTTAATCCTCCATTAATCACTAATTGGCATAATTCTTTCATACTTGGTTTTGGCCATCTATTCTCTGCATTACATTCATTTTATCTCTTGTGCAGAGCTCCTCCGCAGTAGCGAATTCAGGCCAAATGGGGAAGAAATCTAAGAAATTTGGAACAACTTCAGCCTCCGTGGTAACAGGACAACATGCTGTCAATCCGGGTCCAAGTAAAAAAGGATTAATCTCAGACACCACATGTCTTGGTCTCGGTAATACTACTTGGTAGAGCATCTATAATCTGGTTGAGGCTGAAGAGCCTCAGGAAACATCAGTACAAGCTACAGTAGGCTCAAACTAGAATTCCGAGGCTACCCTAAAGGATTTGGCCGATTCCTACCTACATCGGATAGCGGCTCTAGAGAAAATTCTTCCATACACAGATGTGGTAAGATGGGCAGTTGAAGAAATTCCAATTACAAACAGAACATTTTTCACTATCGACAAGAGAGTATTCGGTTCATTTCAGCCCAATGATTTGAGACAAATGTACCATTTTCCCGAACCAGAGAAGAGGTATAACAAAGTATTTCTGGAGAAGTTCAAAGATGAAAATGAAAATGAATCAGCACCTATACGGGAATGGAGACAGAACCCGCGAAACACAAGCATGAGTCCTCGGGTAAGTACTCTGTCGATTCCTTGTGTTCTCCCTATTGTTATGCTGGAGCTATGATGTGTTGAATTTGGGGGTTACATGACTCCTCAAAATTTTCCATAGAGATGGTACCTTTGATGGAAGCAGCATGCAATAGTGAAATCATGGATTGGGGGAATTATTATCTGATAAGTTAGCAACAACTATTCTTGAGTTCAGAAATAAATCCTATGTTACTGATAGATTCATCCCTCCATTTTACTTTAGTGCCTACATCTTAGACACACTCTGTTTTAATTCTGAGTTTCCTGTACAGGGGTGGAGATGGACTCCACAGGACCCCATGCCCATTCATATCTATCACCAAAATTTATGGAAGGCCCATTATAAACACCACCTATATCAATTTTGCAATGGATTTATGTTACCCCTTTACTATGCAATTTTTGACAAACCTACTCCTAAGATTTCCTCACAAGCAGAGATTGACTTGACAGCCTTAGGAACCTGGTTCGGAGAAGAAAAATTTACATATGTAAGAGGTTTTGGCAGTTATGCCAGGCCTCATGTCCTCCCCTTGTATATACCCAACAAACTATTGGCTCGAGAGATAGCATATAAGCTTACATCCGCAGGAACTACAAAGACTCTGAAGAATTCAAAGAAGCAAATCTGGCCTCCTTTTCCTCTAAGGTGTGGCGTTTACACTCTACTTGACTACAAGCATGTAGAGAAAGAAGCAGAAAAGATAAATATACTTAATCTTGCCTCCCTTCCTAACAGACGATATGATCCAAACAAAGTCATCTATAATGTTCTAGAACGGGCCAAACTCACTAAATTTGAACATAAAGAAGATGAGTTTGATGACCTATTCTCCTCGGCCGAGTCGCTATTTCAGGTGCAAGCGATAGCCAAAATGAGATACCACGATGATGGGTTAGTTGAATTTAACAAAATTAGAAAGCAGAGGTTGCAAACTCTGCCTCTAGATTTGTTAGCCACTGCCCTGATGACACAGTCAAGCGAGCCTGAACAACGACTTGCCAATGAGCCTCCTGCTACATTAGAATTTTTTGAAGATGTCCAAAGAAGAGAGCAAGAGGAAGTCCAAAGGAAAGAACAAGAGGAAGTGCAAAGGAAAGAACAAGAGGAAGTACATGAAGAGGAACAGAGAAGACAACAGGAGCAGAGCAGCAAGGATGTTAATGTCGACACTCAGATTGACCCAAGATTTCTCTAGGAATGGCAGCAATTTGATTCAATTATAAGCAAGCTTGAGAGCTCAAGGGATGCCGATACATCCAAAGCGGCCAATACACATGATACAACATCAAAAGAGGTTCCAAGAGAAGGAACTAGCGGTCTACCCCGTACTACAGAATTAGAAATAATTCCCAAGGATCCTTTGGATCAAATCATTTTGCAGGTTGAGGATATTCCTCCATTTGATGTCTTCTATAGCCCAAAACATAGGGCTGTAATAAAGCGATGGAGGAAAAGGAGAAGGATTGATCAACCTTCCCTGTTCCCTGAACAAACAGTAACAACCAATGTAGTTTGGAAGGAGGAATTAGATCCTTTCGATGACCTGACAAAGTTGTCGCAATATGCTGGAGCCTATTCGGCAGCCACCATGGAGAAGGCATTGGAGGTGAGAAATTTGTTGAAAGAAAAGGATCAAGTGATCGCTTCATTACAAACATAGCTATCAGAGGCACAGCAAAAAGCAGAACAACTACAACAACAATTGTCAACGCAACAACAGTTAAATAACCAACTGAACAAGCAGTTGCATGAAGGGAAACAGAGAGCAGATTCGGGTGCAATTCAGAGACAGAAAGAACTATCAGAGGCATTAGAAAAATTGGATACAATGAATGAACAGATGGTAAAGACAAAAGATGAGCAAATTGCTCAATTATCAGGTCAAATAGAGAAGTTCAAGAGTCTTCCTCAGCCTGCTGATTTCAGAGCAGAGGCAATACAGATTAATAAGGCACTGATAACACAAATAAGATTGTTGTCATAAAATTGCTCAAGTTGAACCTCTGTGTGACATAACAACATCTATAATAGATAAATCAGTTGATGCCAGATAGGACTTTGAGCAGGCCGATGAGACCTTAACGGATTTTATTACTTGGCAGGACACTAATGAGGGACAAGCAGCGAACTTGCCTAAAATCTTAGAATCCCATAAATAAATTATATTCATGGAGTGGCAGTGCCAATTAATGAAGGCAGAGAGAGCGGTTTCTAGATGAAAATTATCTACGAACAATTTGATTGAATTGATTAACAATACTCTCTATTTATCTAGCATGATCTCTCAATGTACACCAGGTAAATTACTATTGGCCAAAACATTGGAGCAATCATGTTACCAAGAGCTAGAAAAGAATAGAAGATTGATCACAGGGATTAAAAGTTTAACTTGGGACACCTATTGGTTGTTCCTAGTAAAACCACACACCCAGAGAGCCGCCCTCAAGTGCCTAACGGATGCAATCGGGTGTATCCTTCCCGATATA
>APFE030239077.1:0-11215 GCA_000404065.3 Pinus taeda | reverse complement strand
TTTCTGAGTCGGAAGAAGGAATTCGAATTGCGATTGATGTTGGGAATGATTTGCAGCTCATATGGTACTACTATCTATGTCTGAATTCATTCTTTTTATGTGAATTGTCATTTGATCATTCTTGCTATTATTGAATATATGCATGTGTTTTAACAACATTCTTTATACTTTCCACTATTGGATGTTTACAGCGTGCTTTCCTTCTAATCATACATGTATCAGTAATATAAAAAGAGAAGTGTGACAACGTTTTATTAATTACTTCGTTCAACTATCTGAACGAAGCAATTATTATTTAAATTAATGTCTATGTTATTGAATAGTGTCATCTATACGCCTATTGATGAACATAGATCATCAAACGTTGCACTTAAGAATAGAAGCTTCCCGGGATAGAATAGTCATTTTTGTTTTCGCTTATAGATTAAGTCCTCCATTCGTTATCACTTATTAGAAAACCAATCACTCATCCACCCCTTTTATTCATTACTGGGAAACTGGTCCCATTATATCCAGTCGGAGCCACCATCCCAAATGGAAAATGAGTTGTATTAAGGTCTGGATCGGGTGGTTATCCCCCAATGTTGATGAAACGATTTTCGGGGCATCAACATTTTTGGCGCTAGAAGGAGGGCGATCAACTATGAATGGCAAGTAAATCAAAACCTATAGAACATTCTTAGAGCAAATCTCCCTCCACCTCACCTCGGACCTCCCGTTTGCATTCTGAAACACCAGTGTCCAAACGAGAAGAGGAGGGATCAACTACCACTGCTCAACCACATCATACTTCAGAACGATTAAGTCCGGAGTCCCGTGAAGTTCAGTCTCTCATCCAGAAACTTCAAGGCTTTTCCATATCACCTCAGAAATCTGAAGTATCTCAAGGCAGTGAGACATCTCAATTCCATCTACCTCACCCCCTCACCAGATTTCAAAGTGAAAGACTCGGCATTGAACCCGCTGAGTTGCCTTTACCACAAAGAAAAAGGGCTAAAAAGAACACTGAAGGTTCTGGTAGTGAGACCTTGTCTCCGTCATCTTCCATCTCATCCTCTCCAGTGCGAAGTCAATCATCCACTTCCCCATGCCTGCACCATTACATCCATTACCTAATTATCCTGAGAAGTGGTTACCAAAGTTTAATCCATACGCTGGAACATTAACTGAGGAACACATAAATAATTTCATGTTGTCAGTTAATCTAAATGGAGTAACAGAAGAAGATGTTGTGGTTAGGCTTTTCCCTTACACGTTACAAGGATCAACTGGGTCTTGGTATTTTTCCTTGCCCTCTAGATCCATTACCAGCTGGAATATCTTTCAGAAGCAATTTCTTACCAAATATGGCGATTATAGATCCTTGGTGACACTGATTAATGATCTTTCAAATCTAAGGATTGAATCTAGAGAAGCGATTAAGGAGTTTAACTCTCGATTCAATAAGCTCTTGAATAAAATCCCCACCGATTCCAAGCCAAGTGAGCAAATCAGAAGCGAGTGGTACATCACAACCTTACCTTCAAATATAGCTATTTTTGTAGATAGGGCTGAGAAACCAACTTTAGCCGAAAACATGAAAGAAGCCCTCGCTGTGGAAAAACGTATTATCGCTTTGGAAAAGAAAGCTGCTCTCGAAGATAGGAAATCCAAGAAACCTGAGTCAAAACCACCAAATGTTATATCTAGTGCAGATTTAGATCCTGAAGAGGAAGAAGAAGATGAAACAATTCCACCATCCGATGAACTCAAAGAAGAGGAAGTTGTTGAATGCCATGGAATGTGGGACTTCATATTACCTAACTCCGATACAGAAAATGAACAAGAAGCTTTTCCTGTAACTACTAGGAGTAAAGGTGCCCCTGAACCTATCCAGGCAAGTTCAAAGAAAAGGAGTGCAGGTACTACTACTACAAAGGAAAAGGTACCCACAAAGAAGCTAGTTGCAACACTACCTCAAAACCAACCATCATCCTCAAATATACCTTCAACATCTAAAACGTTGGTAGTATCAGATTCAATGGATTACAATATCGTTGATGATATGAAGAAGACTAAGGCAAACATCACCATGTTTGAACTTAGCAAATTAAAACATCAACAGAAATTGCTTTTAAGGAACTAAATGCAGTTCCTTCTTCGCCCCTTCCTAGTGCTAAAGCTGCAAATGATTCAGGACAACCACCATCTGGTAGAGTTGAAGCTACTGACACAATTCTAATTGGAGACAGATCAAATTCCCATACTCCACCTTTCCTCTTAACCTATGAGATCTATAATTGAAATCAACACAACTGTTTGATTGACTCAAGGGCATCCTCTAATATAATGCTAGCTTTAGTTTGTTCTAAAATGAACATAGAACCCCAAAAGTCTTCAATTCACATTATGCAGTTAGATAGAACCAAAGTCTAGGTCTTAGGGGAAATAAACTCTGTGACTATCAGGTTATCGGATGATCCACGAGTAGTTCAAAGAATTGATATGTATATCGCTGATATACCTAAGTTTTATGGTTTAATCTTGAGTAGGGATTGGTCTGAGAAGCTCCATGGGTATATTTCTACTGATTGGTCTCATATGTGGCTACCCTATAAGGGGAAGCCAAATCAAATAAAAATCAATCAGGAGAAACATATGACCAATACTGTCACATAATTTGAACAGGATAGCTTTTAACAATAATATTTTGGGGAATTACTCTTCTGAATCATTCTTTGGCAATTATATTGCCCAACCATCTCCTTTCTCAGTAAACAATTTCACATCCCAAATCGAAATTTTTTCACAAACTGATAGATCAAGATGTGTTAATATTGTTGAGAGCACTGTAAATAAAATTGTTGATAATTCTTTATTTTGGTCTCTATATTTTGACGGTTCTTAATCGAGTGAAGGATCAGGAGCAGGGTGTATTTTAGTCAACCCTGAGGGAGAAAAAACAATGTTGTCTTGTAGGTTAGAATTTGAATGCACGAATAATACAACTGAGTATGAGGCCTTGGTCCAAGGACTATATAAAGCCTGAAAGTTCAATGTTTGAAAGTGTTTGGCGATTCAGACATTGTCATAAAACAAGTTCGAAATACAATCCATTGTCTCTTTAGTCACCTCAAGCACTATCAATCTTTAGTCCAGAAGCTTATATCTCATTTCTTAGCATTCAATATTTCACCTATTCCCAGATCCCAGAATGCAGCAGCTGACTTGTTAGCCAACGTTGCTTCTAAAATCCTACCTTCCAAAGATTATAGCCCAGATAGATTTTCAGTAGAGTTGATTTTTAGACCATCCATTCCTGACAATGTCACCAATTGGCGAGTGTTCAATCACGATGAAGACATCTTACATTTCTTGACTTCCGACAAGTCCTACAATGATCAGATCATTGATGAAAGTGATCATGATCTTCAGATGAAAGAAAAGAATGAGGAAAACTCAATACCAAACCTGTGGTTAAACTTGAGGATCTCTACGATATTAAAGACAGGTTTAAACAGGTAACCAATTCAAAACTCCAAAGTTCTACCTTAAGATTTGAATTGATAAATCTTGGTACTGAGCAGAACCCTCAAAACATCAATTTAGGACTAGGACTTTCTGTGGAAGAAAGGATAACATTCATTAGATTATTAAGAAAAAATAAACATGTCTTCTCTTGGAAATATGATGACTTAAAACATACGATACATCAATCATCCAGCATACCATTCCAATGCTTTCTGAACAAAAACCAGTTCAACAAAAGTTAAGGAAAATACATCCGAACTTAGAGAGTCAGATAAAATCAGAACTCAATAAACTCTTGAAAGCTAAGAATATTTTTCCTGTTCGGCACTCAAACTGGGTTTCCAATTGGTGCCTGTTAGGAAAAAAATGGCGACATCAGGATTTGTATAGATTTCAAAAATCTGAATAAGGCAAGCCAAAAAGATAATTTCCCATTACCTACCATGGAGCAGATACTCCATTCAGTAGAAGGTTCTGAGCTAATGTCCTTTTTAGATGGTTTTTCAGGATACAACCAAATTTTGGTACATCCTGATGACAGACTCAAAACTACCTTCAGAACAAAATGGGGAACTTACGCTTATCAGAAAATGCCTTTTGGACTTTTTAACGCAGGAGCTACATTCCAAAGAGAAATGGATATAGCCTTCAAAGGATTGATCAAAAAAACAATAGTTATCTATTTAGATGACATTAATGTATTTTCCAAGAAAAGATCCAACCATTTACATGATTTGAGTCAAATCTTTGAACGCTGTAGAAGGTATGGTATTTCACTTAATCCCAAAAAATCCTTCTTTGCTCTGAATCAAGGGAAGATCTTGGGCTTTATCATTTCCAAAGATGGTATTTATATTGATCCTGATAGGATTAAAGAGATTTTTGAAATTCCGTTTCTTCATAACAAAAAATCCATGCAGTCATTTTTAGGTCAAATTAACTTTGTCAAAAGATTTGTTCCCGATTTTTCTCACATCATTTTACCATTACAAACCATGATTAAGAAAAATTCAGTGTTTAGATGAGGATCTGTAGAAAAGGAAGCATTTGATTCAATCAATCAATCAATAATTAATGCCCCCGCTTTAAACACTCCTAATTTTTCTAATCATTTCATATTGTATACTATCGCATCCGATTCATCTTATGCAGCAGTACTCACTCAGATTAAAGATCACAACTTGGAAGCACCGATTTCATTTTTTAGTTCAAATCTTCAGGGTGCAGAACTAAATTATTACGAAGTTGAAAAACAAGCCTTTGTTGTGTATAAAGCTGTCAAACATTATAGACCCTTCCTTTTAAAATCCCATACAAAAGTTATAGTTCCTTTTTCTGCAGTAAGGCAATTACTGATCCAAAGAGAGTTAGGTGAGAAAAGGGAAAATTGGGTTACAACACTTCAAGAATATGACTTGGAAATCAAGCCTGCAAATATTGTTAGGGGCAAAGGTTTTTGCAGGTTATTAGCAGAAGCATCCAACATTCCAGAATCAGGTGATACAAAACATATTGAAGAAATCAACCAGATAAGTACCACTAATTCTGAATCGTAATATGCAGACTTGATCTTTTATTTGAAAAATGGATATGCACCTTCTAATATTTCTTACAAAAACAAACGGGCCATTAGATTAAAGGCAAACAAATTCATAATCATTGATTCAATTTTATGATTCAGTTTTATTAAGATGCCTAGAAAAACCTAAAGCACAAAAGGTTTTGCAGGAACTACATGATGGACCAGCAGGAGGACATTTTTGTGCTAACACAATAGCCCAAAAAATAATTCATGCTGGATATTATTGGCCCACCGTATTTAGAGATACTCACGAATATGTAAGGAAATGCCAAAGTTGTCAAATCTCCAGTGGAAGACAAAGAAACCCAGCTTTCCCTTTGAAACCAGTCAACATTGATCAACCTTTCGAACAATGGGGATTAGATATTATTGGGGAAATAACTCCACAGTCCTCCAAACAACATAAGCATATCCTTACTGCTACTGATTACTTTACCAAGTGGGTTGAAGTGATTCTGTTAAAGACAACAAACTCTGAAGGAATTATAGAGTTTATAGATCAATTCATCATTACCAGGTTTGCTGTCCCAAATGCTCTTGTTTTCGATAATGCATCTTATTTCTCTGGAAATGCCATGTTTGAGTTTGCTATTAAAAGAGGATTTAAATTAAAATATTATGCAAATTACTATCCTCAGGGTAATGGTTTAGCAGAGTCTACCAATAATAATCTAGTCAAAATTATTAAGCGAACTATTGAACATAATCATAAAAACTGGCACAAGTCTTTAATATTCGCACTATGGGCTGATAGAATAACGCAGAAGGCTTCCATAGGTACTTCTCCATTCAACCTTGTATATGGGAAAGAAGCAGTATTACCAGCCAACCTAGCACTTCCTTCTTTAGCCCTAGTTCAGTTTATTGAAGAAAGCCCCTCTTCTTCTATCCAACTCAGACATGATCAAATCTTAAAATTAGAAGAAGAAAGAGAAAAGGCCAAAATTACTCATGCTAAACATCAACAGATAATCAAGTCATCATTTGATTCAGCTTCATCTCGTTCCAAACAGTTGCAGGTTGGCGATCTAGTTCTGAAATGGGACAAAGCCCATGAAGATAAAGATAAACACACCAAGTTCCAGAAAATGTGGCTTGGACCATTTCAGATCAGCGAGAAGATAGGCCATTTGATGTTCATATTACAATATTTATCAGGAAAGAGGGACTCTCTTCCTGTTAATGGCCTCATCTTAAAGAAATTCTTCAATTGAGGAGGTAACCCCTTCTCCTTTTTAATTTCAGTAGAATTTGTAGTTTTTAGAACCATTAGGAAATAAAGTTGTAAGATATCTTCCATTGGCATTTGCTATATTGAGAAGTTTCTCAAAAAAAGTAATTTTGATATTTACTTTTGAAAATAGAAGCCTTAAACAAAAGGGACAATTTCTAGGAAATTAGGTATATTCACATTTTGAAAACCCCATTTTATTTCTGTGAAATCTTCTCAAGGTTTAGAAGTACTGTAAACCATTTTAATGTTTTCAAATTGGCCACAAAAAGGTTATCAATATCAAAACAGAAACTAATTCAATCTTAGCATCTTCAACTCTTACCCTGTCATCCATTCTCTCTTAAGGAGAAAATTTTCCATCCCATTCATCCAAGTTTATGATTATCTAGAGTGCAATTCTAAAAAATATTTGATATAAAAGATAAGGGGTCTTATTACAAGCCTACTTACCATGATCATTGGGAAATAGTTTAACCGACATTACCAACACTGCATACCAAAATAGGGTAATGGCTTATAATCATAAGACAAGGGGTCTCATCACGAGCCAACTTGTTCGGTTAGATTACAACTAGTGAATGGCATTGTCAAAAATCTAGCCACCAAACCAGGAAAATGGCTTTTTATCTTACAAAATAATATAAAAGAAAAGAAATACAAAATATGAAAGCATATTTTGAATTCATTCTTTTAATCATACTCTGAGATGGGAGGGATCATGGACAACCAAATGGTTAAAAGGTATCCCTGTCGAAACTATGAACGTTTGCTGGCAGCAGAGGCTCTACCTATTACAAAGGAGTCAATTAAAAAGGCTAAGTTGAAAAGGTGTCTTGTTTTATCATTATCAACCAATAGAGTCCAATTTAAAACTTAGAATGTATTTAATTTTAACAAAGAGAAGAAATTAGCAAAAATAGCTTTTATTATGTTCCGAATGTATGTATACTGAGTTATATTAGAATTTTCGTTTTTGATAAGATGTCTATGTAAAGAAAGTTCAAATATTTCAATATTTCTCAGAGATAACTATTTCTCCCAGCGAATCGCCAATTGTTGTACTATACAAAAAACCCCCATTTCATAAAATTTTACTTTCAGAACTATAATATGAAATGGGTCCCTTTTAGAATAAATTGGTATCAACTTATCATTCCTCAAAAGGTCCAGAAACAAACAAAACATTATAAAACCTTTTGAGTAACCATATAATCAATCTTATAATAAAAAGTGAATAATTCTTTGTTATTACAATAAAGCGATCACAAGATCACGTATTGCAATAACCAAGGATGCATAATAAAGGACCCATTGGTTTTCCCCGATGCGACAAGCATGAATAATTATCGGCTATCGGGAAAATAAGCAATCATAACAAAAGGCCCCTCTCTTGCTCCGATGTGATATCGCTATCGGCGATCGGGGAGTACGATATGAATATAACGAAAAGTCTTCTCCTAAAAGCTCCCGATGCGAATTAGCGATATCGCTATCGGTGATCAGGGATTCCGCAATAACATAAATGGAACCACCCAAGCATTCCTCCGATCCCCGATTGCGATAAAGCTAAGCACAACATTAAAAAAGGATTGATATGGCTTGGGTATATTGTCTTAATTATTATTAAAAGCCTTTCTCTTCCTGATAGTGATTCACTTGCACCCAACCACCAAAAAATCAAATCCACGCTTAAATGGACTATTCGGCAAATAAAGGGTATGATGAACATTTAAATGATTGACAGGTTTAAACAGCCGATTAATGGAGCAGTTATGCCAAAATATCTTCAGAGATTGTATCCGCGAGAGCCTTATGTTAATCCTCCATTAATCATTGATTGGCATAATTCTTTCATACTTGGTTTTGGCCATCTATTCTCCGCATTACATTCATTTTATCTCATGTTCAGAGCTCCTCCGCAGTAGTGAATTCAGGCCAAATGGGGAAGAAATCTAAGAAATTTGGAACAGCTTCAGCCTCCGTGGTAACAGGACAACATGCTGCCGATCGGGGACCAAGTAAAAAAGGATTAATCTCAGACACCACATGTCTTGGTCTCGGTAATACTACTTGGCAGAGCATCTATAATCTGCTTGAGGCCGAAGAGCCTCAGGAAACATCAGTACAAGCTACAGCAGGCTCGAACCAGAAGTTTGAGGCTACCCTAAAGGATTTGGCCGATTTTTACCTACATCAGATAGCGGCTCGAGAGAAAATTCTTCCATACACAGATGTGGCAAGATGGGAAGTTGAATAAATTCCAATTACAAATAGAACATTTTGCACTATCGACGGGAGAGTATTCGGTTCATTTCAGCCCAATGATTTGAGACAAATGTACCATTTGCCCGAACCAGAGAAGAGGTATAACAAAGCATTTCTGGAGAAGTTCAGAGATGAAAATGAAACTGAATCAGCACCTATACAGGAATGGAGACAGAACCCAGCGAAACACAAGCATGAGCCCTCGGGTAAGTACTCTGTCGATTCCTTGTGTTCTCGCTATTGTTATGCTGGAGCTATGATGTGTTGAATTTGGGGGTTACATGACTCCTCAAAATTTTCCATAGAGATGGTACCTTTGATGGAAGCAGCATGCAATAGTGAAATCATGGATTGGGGGAATATATTATCTGATAAGTTATCAACAGCTATTGTTTAGTTCAGAAATAAATCTCGTGTTACTGATAGATTCATCCCTCCATTTTACTTTAGTGCCTACATCTTAGACACACTCTGTTTTAATTCTGAGTTTCCTGTACTGGGGTGGAGATGGACTCCACAGGACCCCATGCCCATTCATATCTATCACCAGAAGTTATGGAAGGCCCATTATAAACACCACCTATATCAAATTTGCAATGGATTTATGTTACCCCTTTACTATGCAATTTTTGACAAACCTGCTCCTAAGATTTTCTCACAAGCAGAGATTAATTTGACAGCCTTAGGAACCTGGTTCAGAGAAGAAAAATTTACATATGTAAGAGTTTTTGGCAGTTATTCCAGGCCTCATGTCTTCCCCTTGTATATACCCAACAAACTATTGGCTCGAGAGATATCATATCAGCTTACATCCGTAGGAACTACAAAGACTTTGAAGAATTCAAATAAGCAAATCTAGCCTCCTTTTCCTCTAAGGTGTGGTGTTTACACTCTGCCTAACTACAAGCATGCAGAGAAAGAAGCAGAAAAGATAAATATACTGAATCTCGCCTCCCTTCCTAACAGACGATATGATCCAAACAAAGTCGTCTATAATGTTCAAGAACAGGCAAAACTCACTAAATTTGAACATAAAGAAGATGAGTTTGATGACCTATTCTCCTCGGTCGATTCGCTATTTCAGGTGCAAGTGATAGCTAAAATGAGATACCACGATGACGGGTTAGTTGAATTTAACAAACTTAGAGAGCAGAGGTTGCAAACTCTGCCTCTAGATTTCTTAGCCACTGCCCCGATGACACAGTCAAGCAAGCCTGAACAACGACTTACCAATGAACCTCCTGCTACATCAGAAATTTTTGAAGAAGTCCAAAGAAGAGAGTAGGAGGAACTCCAAAGGAAAGAACAAGAGGAGGCACAAAGGAAAGAACAAGAGGAAGTACATGAAGAACGACAGAGAAGACAGTAGGAGCCGAGCAGCAAGGATGTGAATGTCGACACCCAGATTGACCCAAGATTGCTCCAAGAACGATAGCAATTTGATTCAATTATAAGCAATCTTGAGAGCTCAAGGGATGTCGATACATCCAAAGTGGTCGATACACAGGATACAACATCAAAAGAGGTTCCAAGAGAAGGAACCAACGGCCTACCCCCTACTACAGAATTAGAAATAATTCCCAAGGATCCTTCAGATCAAATCATTTTGCAGGTGGAGGATATTCCTCCATTTGATGTCTTCTATAACCCAAAGCATAGGGTTGTAATAAAGCGACAGAGGAAAAGGAGAAGGATTGATCAACCTTCCCTGTTCCCTGAACAAACAGTAGCAACCAATGTAGTTTGGAAGGAGGAATTAGATCCTTCCAATGACCTGACAAAGTTGTCCCAATATGCTAGAGCCTATTCGGCAGCCAGCATGGACAAGGCATCGGAGGTGGGCAATTTTTTGAAAGAAAAGGATCAGGCGATCGCTTCATTACAAACACAACTATCAGAGGCACAGCAAAAAGCAGAACAACTACAACAACAGTTGTCAACGCAGCAACAGTTAAATAACCAACTGAACAAACAGTTGCATGAAGAGAAACAGAGGGCAGATTCGGGTGCAATTGAGAGACAGAAAGAACTATCGGAGGCATTAGCGAAATTGGAGACAATGAATGAACAGATGGTAAAGACAAAAGATGAGAAAATTGCTCAATTATCAGGTCAAATAGAGAAGTTCAAGAGTCTTCCTCAGCCTGCCAATTTCAGAGCAGAGGCAATACAGATTAACAAGGCACTGATAACACAAATAAGATTGTTGTGTCATAAAATTGCTCAAGTTGAACCTCTGTGTGACATAACAACATCTATAATAGATAAATCAGTTGATGCCAGACAGGACTTAGAGCAGGCCGATGAGACCTTAACGGATTTTCTTACTTGGCAGGACACTACTGAGGGACAGGCAGTGAACTTGCCTAAGATCTTAGAATCCCACAAAGAAATTCTATTCATGGAGTGGCAGTCTCAATTGATGAAGGCAGAGGGAGCGGTTTCTAGACGCAAATTATCTACGAACAATTTGACTGACTAATTAACAATACTCTCTATTTATCTAACATGATCTCCCAATTTACACCAGGTAAATTACTATCGGCCAAAACATTGGAGCAATCATGTTACCAAGAGCTAGAAAAGAATGGGAGATTGATCACAGGGATTAAAAGTTTAACTTG
>APFE030239076.1:0-10704 GCA_000404065.3 Pinus taeda | reverse complement strand
GTAGCTTGATGTATGCCATGGTTTATACTAGACCAGACATTGCACATGCAGTGGGAGTATTGAGTAGGTTTATGTCAAAACCAGGGAAGGAGCACTGGACAGTAGTGAAGCGGGTTTTCAGGTATTTGCTGGCACTAGTGATTATGGTTTGTGCTACCAAGGAAGACCAGGATTGGATCGAGTGTTGGATATCCGTGGCTTTGTTGATGCAGACTGGGCTGGAGATCTGGATCAGAGAAGATCTACAAGTGGGTATGTGTTTAACCTATTTGGAGGTGTAGTTAGTTGGATGAGTAAGAAACAATCTGTAGTGCACTATCAACTACAGAGGCAGAATACATGGCAGCCACTCATGCAAGCAAGGAAGCAGTTTGGTTGTAGAGATTGTGTTCAAGTATGGGGTTAGTACAGGGAGCTATAAGGATAGACTGTGATAGCAAAGTGCAATTTTCTTGGCAAAGAACCCTGCTTATCATTCAAAGACAAAGCACATTGATGTTCAGTATCACTTTGTGAGGGATATGATAGAAGACAAAAAAGGTGTTGCTGGTAAAGGTGGACACTTTGAAGAATACTCCAGATGCATTGACAAAATCTGTGAGCTCTAAGAAGTTCTCTTGGTGTAGAGAAACAATGGGTGTTTCAGGGCTGGAAAAATGACTAAGCTCTCGAGTGGCCCCCTGTGGAAAGAAAACAACAAGTGGGAGATTGTTGGGTTGTGTTATATTCTTTCCACATAGTTAATAGCGAGTTTGAGGGGTACTCATAACCCCACTTTATGGGGTCTGGGGCAGCACCCCGGAAAATTTTGGTTTTGGACCCTATGTTAGGTTGGGGAGACCCACCTATGGTTTTGTGCATGATTTTCGCACATGTTTTTTGGATGCAATGGTTTTCGGTCCATGGTTTTGGACGTGATGATTTTGGATCCATGGTATAGGATGCTTCGACATGTATAAATATGTATTGTAACATTGAAAGGAACGTAACGAAAAATCAAGCTGGTAGTCCCAGTTTTGGGATCTAGTGGGAAATCTCTGTGTATATGTTTTTTATGTGTTATGCTCTCGCATTTTTATTGTGATTTAGAATTCATATGCAGGTAATTTCTGTACGAGGTTAAAACCTACAGTTCCTAGGCTTCCCTTTGTATTTTGAAATTCATTAAAAATCATGAAAATAACACAAAAATGGCCTATGGCGGATCTAAAATATTATGCATTTTCATTCCCGAACCACTTCAGGTTTGGATTTTATCGCATTGGCACTGTCCCTTTACATTTTGTTAAATAATGAAAATATACAAAATACATAGGAAAATGCCTTACAGTGGACCTCAAATCTTATGCAATACTATTTATATAACCGTAGGGTCCGGTTCATCAGATCGCACCTATGCATGTATAAAGGCCCTGCTCCATAATGTTTCCCCGATTGCAATTCACCAATATGATTGATCACAAATGCATATCGCTCATGCCCCAGGCCATTTGCAAGCACTCTTTGTAATATTTGATAGGGAACCTACGATGCGACGTGGGTTGTTGATCTGCATGCTCGATCGACGGTCCATGTTGAATCGTTGAACGCCATTGTAAGTTCCACACAGTTTGCCCTCAATCCACCAATTACATCCACCGATTATGACCCACCAATCAGATCTAGACCATTGATTAGCCAGATTAGATGGCTACTATGCATTTCACTTTTTGTGCCTCCGATACTTGGTTTTTCAATTTTTTTATGTGTTTTTGCTTCTCGATAGTGCTTTTCCACCATTCTAAGGGTTCTTCTCCTACACTGGTTCCAATAATTGGCATGATTTTATTGGTTTTTGAAGACTTAGAGAGCATATTTGGACCCATTTGGATTAGGACCCGATGCAATTACAAATGCGAGAGTAATATCTTGAAGTCTGGCTTATCGCCAAAGCAGAGAAACAAGAGATTGTAGAAATTTCACCTTTAGAACAAACTGATATATGCAATGTCCTAAAGCATAATAGTTGTTCTACTTCTACAAAACATTAAGAAGAAGCATAATCGAATTCATGAGCAACATCAAGTAGAAACATGCATAACTGATCAAGAGAAATAATCACACATCACACAAGATATATCTAGGGGAAAGCACCAACATAAAACCCCAACCATGTATTATCAATCAAGTGGAAATCCTCTTCACATACAAAAAGAATCGGCTCTCAAGCTATCTAGTTCTCAATGAACTATGAAGATATGAAGATGATGATCTTCAATTAGAAGATGAAAATCATAGACTACCTAGGCCTCAATATATAGGCCACAAGTCCTCCAATCTCCTATAATAGATCCTTCTCCATGTAAGGAATACTTACTAAAAATATCCAAGCATCTGAGAGTACATTATCTCACCTCTAATCTCAACTGAGTCTCTGACAGAACTGAAATGCAACAGTTATCCATGAGTGAATCGTCAGTTATCTAAAATAATAGTTTTCACATGCATGCAAGCATTAACAAACTATATTTTATTATTTTAACAACTTGTTAAAAAAATCTAACTGGACTTGACAAGATAAACTAAGTCAACTGATTCTCTCATTATAGAACTAAACCTTATCTCCTTTAATCAAGGGATAAATTCCTAAATCAAGGGAGAAAATAATTGCATGCTCTCATAAAGACTTCAAGTTTAATTTTCCATAATTAATTAACTCATGGAGATTAATTAATTTTTTTTTAACTGCTGTTAAGACCAAAATTAATTTTACTTCCTATAGATAGACTAGGGAATGCTATTTTTAGAACTTTCTCTTTTTAGCAGTTTCACATCGCACCCAATGTGGCCAATGACCTCACTGGCCAAAATGATATTTTTAGACATGTTATTTTTATCAGGTCTATTTTTAGCACATTCTAAATTTAGCATTTCTTGTTGCAAATTTTTCAACACTTCCTCTCAACAAGAAAGGATTTCTCTCGAACTCGATCCTGTAACTTTGGAATGTTCTACATGCAACACATCTACCCGGTCCACTTGCTCCAAAAACACTTGGAACAAAAACACTCCCAACTGACCACTCTTTTGGGTTAGGAACATACTTTGATGTTGAAGCTCTACCTACTGCCAACAAGTGCTCCCTCTCTAACATCTGTGCTACTGCAACATCTCCATGCATCTCGCACCATTGTACACCTCTTTGTGCCACCTAGCACTGTGCAAAACACTTGTGCCTCTCACATTGTTGCAGCCTGCTAGCTATGCGTTGTCCTGGGATTCCTTGCATTGTCGCTCTCTCTACTGCTCCATTTGCATCTATCTCTACCTAATCAGTCAGTTCCTACTACTCCACATCGGGGCTCCCGTAGCAAGGTCTCATCCAAGAGGTTTGGTACCTCAAGGATCTTGCCCCTCCTCCTTGGGCGATCACTCTATATCGCCCCACCTCCTACTTGGAGGTATGGCTACATGTGATCCCTCAACCCACTTGGCTCAAAGTTTCCCCCTACTGGAGGTCTCTGCATGAGTAGATGTCTCTACTCGATCTCCACTCAGCTTGCTCCACAACCTCCTGAAGTTGTTGCACCAATCGTGGCTCCTCCACAATTGTTTGAGACTTCTTCTGGCTCTGAATGTTGAGAGGTAATTTACTCTCCCTCTACCCCACAAAGTATCTAACCTTTGCCTTGCTCCTCAAGGCTTTGCATGCATCTTGTACCTTAAGTGCATACAGGTTCTTGACTAGCACACCAATCTATTTCCACTGTCTAGTGTTGATGTGTCTAAGGAAAACCTTTCCCTTACTGAAGACTACATCATAGCCTCTATCTTCCAGCATCACGATCAACACCAAGTTTCTCTTTAGTCTTGGTACATACTTGACATCAATCAAGGTAAGGCGAGCTCCATGCTCCCTCTGAAAAATAACTATGCCTACACCTGAGGCACTATACTTCTCATCATTACCCATAGCTATGAGTATTTGGAGATATTTTTCCTCCAAAGTACTGAACAAATTCTTATCGTCGGTCATGTGGAAAGAATCTCCACTATCAAGAAACCAACCACTTCCCACCATGGATGAAACCATGCATGTGAAGAGTGTGAAATCCAACTCAAACTATGAAGCAAGTGCCCCACCATTAGATCCTTCCCCATATCCCTTCTTGGATTTCCTCCATGGACAATTTGCAGCATAATGGCCCACCTCATGACAATGAAAGCATCATACTTTCGATTTGTCAACCTTCTTCCCATCATTGGAAGAACTAGATTCAAAAATAGAAACCTTCTCCTTCCCCTTCTTTGCCTTACTTGCTAAGGCACAATTCTCCTCATCATGCATGGATGAACAACTGTCTCTGGTTCTATGTTTGATCTCTTCCTGCATCAAATCTGACCATAGTCATTCCCAATCTAGCAGCTTCTCCCTTCCATTCACTGAGTCCTGGTAGTTATGCTAGCTCTTAGGAAGGCCAAGGAGTGCTAGACTCACCATATCCGCATCCAGTGTCATGACCCCTACACTTGCAAGCTCATCCCTGCATGTGATGAGCTTGGTCAGATACATAGAGATTGTCTCATCCCTTTCACACTTGATCTTTCGAAGTTTGTCCTTCAGTGTCAGCTTCCTCTGATCACTGCTATTTTGATATAAATCTTTCAATGTTTTCCACATTGCATGCGGAGTCTCCTTCCCATGGAGGCTCGAGACAATGTGATCTCACACTCCCTCCAAGAGAATTCTCCTAGCTCTAGCCACACATTTCCTCCATTCCACCTGCTCATTCTTGTTAGTAGGCTTAGGGATTTCTTGCTCAATGAAATCCTTAAGGCCATTATCTTCCAAAACTACCTCCATGTGATCCTTCCAAGCTATATAGTTTGAGCTGCCATCAAGGGCATACTCAATCCTCAAACCATAGAATTCCATTGATGAAATAGATGTGATAAGAACTTGAGATCTATACCCCGAATAATAAACTTCGAATTTCTCCTGCTAGTATACTATTCTTGCTTGATCACCTGTGCTCTGATACCATGTAGAAATTTCACCTTTAGAACAAACCGATATATGCAATGTCCTAAAGCATAATACTTGTTCTAGTTCTACAAAACATTAAGAGGAAGCATAATCGAGTTCATGAGAAACATCAATTAGAAACATGCATAACTGATCAAGAGAAATAATCACACATAACACAAGATATATCCAGGGGAAAGCACCAGCAT
The DNA here is from genome assembly GCA_000404065.3 of Pinus taeda. Taxonomy (NCBI): domain Eukaryota; kingdom Viridiplantae; phylum Streptophyta; class Pinopsida; order Pinales; family Pinaceae; genus Pinus; species Pinus taeda. The sequence continues at coordinate 5,490 of APFE030239076.1, read as the reverse complement.
AAAACCCCAACCATGTATTATCAATCAAGTGGAAATTATCTTCATAATACAAAAAGAATCAGCTCTCAAGCTATCCAGTTCTCAATTAACTATGAAGATATGAAGATGATGATCTTCAATCAGAAGATGAAAATCATGGACTACCTAGGCCTCAATATATAGGCCACAAGTCCCCTAATCTCCTATAATAGATCCTTCTCCATGCAAGGAATACTTACTAGAAATATCCAAGCATCTGATAGTACATTGTCCCACATCTGATCTCAACTTGGTCTCTGACAGAACTGACATGCAATAGTTATCCATGAGTGAATCCTCAGTTATCTAAAATAATAGTTCTCACATGCATGCAAGCATTAACCAACTATATTTTATTATTTTAACAACTTGTTAAAATAATCTAACTGGACTTGACAATATAAACTAAGTCAACTAACTCTCTCATTATAGAACTAAACCTTATCTCCTTTAATCAAGGGATAAATTCCTAAATCAAGGGAGAAAATAATTGCATGATCTCACAAAGACTTAAAGTTTAATTTTCCATAATTAATTAACTCATGGAGATTAATTAATTAATATTTTAAACTATTGTTAAGACCAAAATTAATTTTACTTCCTATAGATAGACTAGGGACTGCTATAAATAGGAAGGGACCCATAAATGCTACTTTTAGAACTTTCTATTTTTAGAAGTTTCACCTCTCACCCAATGTGGCCAATGACCTCACTGGCCAAACTACTATTTTTAGACATGCTATTTTTAGCATTTCTATTTTTAGTACATTCTAAATTTAGCATTTCTTGTTGCACATTTTTCAACAAAGATGTGTCTGTTAGAGTTGAAACAAGGGACATTTCCGCTAAAAATAGTAGCACTGTACCTCAGGGGCTAACACTGGCTCCTTCTGGGGATGAAAACCTCCCTATGAGGTTTCAAGAACCACAGACCAATGCCTTTCCTATAAAACCAAAATCAAATCTATCTCCTGGTGTTCCATTGAGCATGGAGTTTATTTTGCATAAAAATAAAAACTGAAAAACGTATTTACAATATCAAGGCTTTAGAGCCTTAAATGAAATAAAGTTTCAAGAACCACCCATTGACTGGGCCACCAAAAACATCTTCTCCTTCCAGACTCTGTAGAATAAAGGTATTGTTTTGCTGAATTTGAGTGATGACAAATGGACCTGTCCATAAGGAGTCAAACTTACCATGATTACCTTTCTTTTCCTTCAATACATCCCATTTGAGAACCCAGTCACCAACTTGGAAATTGTCCACTTTTGCCTCCCTATCAAAGGTTTCTTTGATCCTCTTTTGATGAATTCTTGACTTCTCAATTAGCTGCTCTCTGATCTACTGTAAGTCAACCAAGTTACTCATCCTCCTTGCCATGTCATTCTCCTCATCCTATTCTTCTTGCAAGAATTTAGCCACAGGGACAATCAGCTGGATAGGAAAAAAAACATCAGTGCCATAAACCAAATTAAAAGGAGAATTTCCTATGGAATTCTTCTTAGTAACTCTGTCAGCCCATAGTGCAAGCTTCAACTTGGAATCCCAGCTCTTTTTGTTGTCCTCCAATAGTTTTTTGATTATCCTTACAAGACTCTTATTAGATGATTCTACCAGGCCATTGCCTTGAGGATAATATGAGGTAGAATTCACCAATTGAATGCCCATGGATTCAGTCATGTCCACCAACTCTTTTGCCTTAAAAGATACTACATTATCAGTGACTATTTTGGTTGGGCACCCAAATCTAGTGAAAATGTTCTCATTCAAGAACTTTATGACAACTTGATGCTTAGCATTCTTAGTGGGTATAGCTTCAATCCACTTGGTGAAATGATCAGTGGCTACCAAGATCCATTTGTGTTGGCCACTGGAATCTGGGTTGATCTCACCTATAAAGTCCAAGCCCCACTGCTAGAAGGGACCATTAGTGTGTACTGGCTTCAAAGCCAGAGACTTTAGCTGTTGTTTTCGTGCAAACCTCTGACATTTGTCCCAAGACCTCATAAAAGAACACAAATCAAAGAACAAATTAGGCCAATAATACCAAACTCTCGGGATCTTGTGGGCTGTGATTTTCCAATAATGATTCCCTCCACAGATGCTAGAATGGAACTGGTGCATTACTTCCATAGATTGTCCTTTATCTAGACATCTAAAGAGGATCCTTGATGGGTCTTTCCAATAAAGCAGGTTTTCATTAATGTAGAATTTGGTTGATCTGAGCTTAATGGCCTGGGCTTGACTTGAGCTAAGCCTTGGGAGGACTTCTAGCTTTTGTAAAAAAAGAACTATGCTGGAATACCATTCACAGGTGGCTATATTTTCAGCCAAAGGTTGATTCTACTTTTTATCTTTTGCTACTTCCTCTGTCTCCTCATCACTTGAATTTGAACCCATGCAATTGATGTCTAAAAAACTACAATTTTCCTTAGCCATAAGTTTAGCCAAGCCCTGGCCTTTAGCAAGCTTGGTGGGCTTCACCTCTATGTTGAACTCTATGAATTTTGCAATCCATTTAGCTCTCTTTCCATCTATATGTGGCTAAGTTAGAACATCTTTTACTGAGGCCGAAGGTACATATGCAATCACTTTGGAATGTAGGATATAAATTCTGAATGCCTTTAAAGATTTTATCAGAGCATAAGCTTGTTTTTCAATAAGGTCATACCTTAGTTCAGCATCCCTCAGAGTTTTGCTGAAAAAGGCCACAGGGTGTTCTATGCCTTCATCATTTTTCTACAACAGAACTGCTACAAGTGTATTATAAGAGGCAAAAGATAAGATATAGAACTCCTTGGTGTAATCTAGGTTGGTTAGAGTCAAAGCTTCCATGATAGCTTGTTTGATGGATTCAAAAGAGCTTCTTGTAGCATCTATCCATTTTATTTATGCTCCTTTCTTCAGCATGGAAGTGATGTGCTTCATAAGCTCTACAAAGTTTGGAATGAACCTCCTGACAAATTTGATCTTACCCAAGAAAGATTGAATGTCCCATTTTGATCTTGGGGTAGATAATGTCTGAATTGCTTGGACTCTTGTTGGATCAATCTTCACACGTTCAGTAGAAACAATATGTCCCAAAATTTTGTCTTCTTCTAAAGCAAATTGTGAATTCTTTGGGCTCACAGAAATTCCAAACTATCTGCACTTTAGAATACCTTCTTCAAATATTGCAAATGGTCCTTGTGAGTGCTGGAAAATACTGTTATGTCATCAAGGTAAATAAGGACAAACTTGCCCTTCTCTCCCACAAAGGCTATGTCCATGGCCCTCTTAAAGGTAGCCCCAACATTCATGAGTCCAAAAGGCATCTTGGAGTACATGAAAGTGCCCCAAGGAGTAGTGAAGGTGGTTTTTTCCTGATCTTCTGGATGTATAACAATCTGATTGTAACCTGAAAATCCATCTAGGAAAGGCATAACTCTAGCCCCTGAAATTTTTTGCAACAAGTGTTCCATCTTCGGTTGGGGGTAGTTGTCTTTTTTAGAGCATTTGTTCAGATTCCTGAAGTCAACACAAAGTTTGATTTCTCCATTCTTCTTTCTTACTACCACAAGGTTAGCTATCCACTATGAATACCTTAGGGGAACTATGATCTTGGCATCCAACAGCTTCTTGATTTCTTTCTCAATCAAAGGCAATAAGGGAGGGCTCATAGGTCTTAACTTTTGCTTAAAAGGGATGGTGTTATTCTCTAGTGGAATCTTATGTTGAATGATGTTTGGGTCATAGGTCTTGAGATCACTGCATTCCCAAGCACAAATATCATAAAATTGCTTCATCAGGGTGCAATACTCGGAACTCTGGGCAGAAGACAAGTGAGTGGACAGATTTATGTACTTCAAATGGGTTGGACTCCCTATATTATGTTTATGAATAGTAGACTCATTTTCTTTTTTTGAAGCTCATAAGGTACATCATTATGATCAAACAACTTCTCTAGGGGCACCAATCCGTTGGGTATATGGTTACTAGGTAGCTGGACAATGCTTTCGCAACCAATCTCGTTCTTTAGCTTGGACTGGTTGTATTCTTCCATGGTTTCATTTTCTTGGTCAATGTGAATTTCAGAAAATTCATCAATGACTTGTAAAAACCTATTTATTTCATCATCATCTTCAAAAACTTTCCAGTATTTGACATTGTCAGGAAAAGATGATTTATATTTAACTTGAAATTCATAAGTCAATTTAGGAGGAAAAGGAGGAATAAACGTGCTAGCAGACATAGCAAGGGAATCAACGAGTTGGTTCTTCATTCTTCGGATGTAAGAAATGCTAAAAATATTAAAAGATTCCTTAAGCTTTCATGCCTCATCTTTGTATGCTTTTAGCCTTGGATGCTTTGCTTGGAAATTTTTGTTGACTTGCTGAATGATAAGGTTTGCGTCTCCAAACACTTTAAGACCTTTGATGCCCATTTCTTTAGTAGTGTTTAAGCCCAATATCAAGGATTCATACTTTGCTATGTTATTTGTGACCTAAAAAGTTAATTTGAAAGATAAATGAATGCATTCCTGTGTGCGGGACACAAGGACTACACCTGCCCCTGCAACTTCCTTAGAGCAAGCTCCATCAAAGAACATGTCCCAAATTTGTGGGCCTTCTTCCTCTGCGATATGGAAAATTGGTTTCTTAAGCTACGTGGAGGCCAACTGAGATTCTTTAATCTGAAGAATATAGGCTCCAAAATCAGTGTCAACAGCATAGATGGGATGATTAGTGGGATTCTTTTCATCACTGATTATACAAGCCAACTGAGCTTCCCTGTATAATCTCTTACTCTCACCTCCAAAAACTGGGACAGTAGCATAGGACAAATCATTTTGCAATGTTCCACCTAATATCTTGATCCAACATTTGGAAAGCAGCATGCCAAACTTGGGGGGTACATCTGCTACCACAATATCCATAGTTATGCTCTTCATGGGTAGCTAAGACAAAGTGATGGCTAGGTCCTTGATTAATCCCATACATTTCACTTTTCTAGAGTCAAAAGAAAACATGTCATGATAAGGCTTGGTAATGTCAAGGCCCAATTCATCCATGATAGCCTTGGGCATTAGATTATGGCTGGCTCCTATGTCTAGAAGGCAGTTATTAAGGATTTTGTAACGAATAATCAATGAGACATAGAATGATGGGGAGTTGTCTTCACAATTTTCAATCATTGGGCTGAGAATAATAGTTGTTTTGTCATCTTGCATATTTACATAGTTAGTGGAGGCTTGGATGGCTTTAGGCTCAAGGGCCTCTAGGATGGATCTTTTGAAGGACTCATTCTTCACTAGTTCAATTAGAGGTATAGGTATTCTTAGCTTCTAATTTTTTTATTGAAAACTGAAAGGAGAAGGAGATGTTAAGATATTCCGACACATAGGAAATAGTTAAGTTCAACTTGGTCTAGTATAGAGTTAGGTATAGAGTTAGGTAAAGTGTGTTTCTTTACCGTTGTACATTTTGTAACTT
>APFE030239075.1:211891-254161 GCA_000404065.3 Pinus taeda | reverse complement strand
TGGTTTCCCTCCAAAATTGTGCAATTTCTTGAGGGAGTTGCTTAGCCTACAATTGGACCAAGTCTGGTGAAACAACCTGTTATCATTCTGCAAGAAAATCACTGAAGCTTGTGTACTTGACAAGACAAGACATGCTGCTATGAAAGGCTGGTAAGGAGGCTCCAAAACGAAGCTAAGGAAAAATTTTGGAGTGTGATTGTAGCTGCTACAACAATAACCTAAAGTAGATACCCCAGTTTCTTTATCTCCAATGAAATCTAAATTAGAGTATTCAATCAAGCTGAAGTCACCCACATGTGTATACTTGAGTCCAAAGTCTCGACTTCCCTTCAAGTACTTTAGAACATTTTTTTCAACAGACCAATGACCCTCACAAGGCTTTTGCATAAAATTGGAGAGGATTCCAATAGAAAATGAAATGTTTGGTATGGTAGTAGTCAGGTAGTTGAGACTTCCTACGAGCTACCTATACTTTTTTGCATCCATAAATTCTTTTCCTTCAGTGGATGTGAGATTTAAATTATGTTCAATTGGAGTAGTCAAAGAATTGCACTCATCCATGTCAAACCTATTCAACATATCTCCAATGTACTTCTTCTAAGAGAGGAATATAAACTTTGGATATTGGGTTACTTCAATACCAAGATAGTAGTGAACATAGCCCAAATCTGTCATTTCAAAACCTTCCCTCAGTTCTTTCTTTATGGATACTGTTAGTGTCAGTCTTTACAGCCTTCCTACAGTGATCAAATATGCTCTTACAAAGTTATTTTGAAGTGTCAAGGTCAAATTTTGTCATTTCAAAGAGTTTTCAAGCAAAATTTGGTCACTAGGCATTAGGTCTAAGGTTTGCTTTCACTCCTTCTAAAGTTGTCCAAATGGCGGCCTATGTCATCATTCAGCTGAGTCTATCATCATTCATAGGATTGTCATTATCATGTCAGTGTCTAATGAGTCATTTTACACCTTGTTCATGCTTCAGTTGTGCCTTGGCAAGTTCATTTCCCTCTCCTAGGGTTTTGAAGCCAATTTCTCTTGGATGGTCAAATCAATGGAAAAAATTGTTTCCCGATGTTCATACACCTTCCCCTATCCTTAAAGTACCATATCATACACTTCCCAACACTCAGGTTCCCCAAAATCCTCATTTTTGCACAAACCCTAGTTTCTAGCTACAACCTGGCACTTTTCTAGGTTTGGCCTGTGATTTGCCCTTTTGGACCCCTTCCCCTCACTCAATCTCTGAGATTCCAATTTCCCCTATTGCCTAACATCCCTCTCCACTCCCAAAAATTTCCCCAAAAATTTAGAAGCCCCCTATCCCCTTCATTTCGCTTCATTTCGACCAAATTCCTTGTTTCACACATCGGGGCAAGTTTCACTCAAATGATGTTTCAGAGCAGCCAGAGATGAATTTTGGAAAACTGAGAGAGGTTTTTGTCCAAAACATGCCAAAGAAGAAAAACCTCTTTCACTTTTTGCACAGGTGTCATGGTTTGAGAAAAATGTCAAAAATATCGGCGAGAACGAAGGTGCTCCAAGGACGGTTGGCCAAAACACAAAAACGAAAGAAAACGCCCGATCCACTCCAAATTTTGGCCAAAGCCTCTTTGGCTGAGCATGGTTTTTCCCGTGTCATGTCCGCATCCCGAGCGCGGATTTTTGAAGGACTGCTCGGAATTTTGAAAACTTGGCATTTTTGGAAAGGGCATGCAAAGAGAAAAATTACCAATACTTGGGAGAAGCTTGATTTTGAGATTTGAGCCTCCAAAAGCTCAAAATACATCAAAAAAATGATTTTCTGCCCACTTTTTGAGTTGCAGAAAGTGACCTTGGGAGAAATGGTTTTTGAGGGGGCAAAACAACTCCAAATTCAGAAATTCCACTTGGGATGGAAAGTAGACAGACCAAGCTTTCCAATGAGCCATCTTGCACCTGATTTGGATCATTGAAACCCACTCAAAATTTGCTGCAAAGGGGCGCGGCAGTGAGAGCCAGGGGGCGCAGCAGTGAGAGCTAACTTTGCCAAAATTGACCTTTTTTGGTCCAAAAACACTGTTTTGACTATGGTTGATCATTTTTACTTGTAGATGATGGATAAATGTAATATTTTCATGGCACTTTGATAGATTTTACCTCTATTTACTCATCTATAAGCTTCCTTGATGTAAAAAGTGAATAATTAATGCATGAATCAGTTAGCTAAGTAATAGAGGCAAGTTGTTGAGCTGCCTATTATCTAGTGCTTAGTTTGGAATTAGTTCAAACTGCTCCTAGAAGGATGAGATCGACTCCTAGAGGAAAGGGAAGAGGTTAGCTTGCCTATATTATGTGTTTTCTTAGTCATTTTGAGAGGTTGGAAGGTTGGACTCTTGTGGGAGAAAGCTTTATTGTATATTGTACATCTATCTTTACAATTTAAACAAGAGGAAGGCCAGGGTTTTGCAGACATCCTTATGGATTCTTGTGGATTGTAGTGTTGATGGTGTGTTCTCTACATGTTCTTTTAAGTTTGTTTATGTATTCTACATCTCTCTTTTGCTTCTATTTGGACAGATGAAGTGGTAAAGTTTGAATACATGCTTTGACATGCTCAGCTTTTTAGTTTGTTCAAAATTTATGTTTTCTGCTATCTAGAGAGGATTAAAATGGTTGTTTGCCCTCTTTAGCTCCTTCTCTATCATCCCTGATCATCCATCTCAGATTAAGGCATCAGCGCTCACTCCTACCTTGCCCCAAAGATTCCCCTGCAAAAACTGTGCTCAATCTCCGCACCCTGAATTGCACTCCCTCCAATTGCCACCAAAAAACCAAAAATCTTTAAATCAACCCCCCTTATCAATTTACTAGCCTAATATCTTTGATCCTAATTGGTCAGCTTATCATATTGAAAGATCTAACGAATATGACCCGAGAGAGCCTTCTCATACCTCGTAGGGCTAGCTACGAGGTGAAATGGTTTGATGTAGCCTTGAGAGTTTGTCTATCTCAGCCTAGGTGAATTCCAAGCGCTAACAGAGTCCATGGAAATGAATTTCCATTTCCACTCTGGAATCACGATCGGCTGTACCAGTCCACCTAGATGCTTACATTCTTCTTTCATTCGTTGACAATCAAAACATCTAGCCACAAAATCTGTTGCACCCCTCTTCAAATTCGACCAGGAATAAAATTTCTTTACCGTTGTCAGTGTTTTTTAATACCCTAGGTGACTCTAATACAATTTCGCATGAAACTCCCTCAAGATCATCTTCTTGAGCTCATTGCTATTTGGCACATATATCCTCTCTCATAACTTGACCAATCTATACGTTGTAAGGCAATAATCCATATCCTGTGCACCTACACTTGTACCTGTACCATCACCTATACATGTACCCGTACTATCACTTGTACATGTACCTGTGCTCTGCTGCAACATGTTCACAATATCCATATATTTGACATCTTGCTAACCTGCCCGCAAGATCCTATCCTGTAAATTTGTCCCCTAGGAGCTCATAGATGGTAAGTGATTTACCTATATCCACTTGCTAAGATCATTGACCACTCTTTTCTCTTTACCTTTGATATATCGGATCTCAAAATCAAACTCATTAGTTGTGGCCAACCATCTAGCTTTCCCGACATTCAGATTTGGTTGGTCAAAAAAATACCTCAATCCAATATGATCACTCATAAGTACAAATTTCCTGCCAAGAAGATAGTGTCTCCACATTTTCAATGCATGTATGATCACTGCTAACTCCAAATCATGTGTGGGATTTGTATCCTCATGCTCATTTAGTTCCAGGGACTCATAACATACCACTTGTCCATCTTGCATAAGGACTCCACCAGGTCCTCTCTTGCATGCATCTGTGCACACTACAAATTCTTTGTCTGGATTTGCAATCTGTAGCACTGGTGCATGTGTTAACAACTGCTTAAGTTTCTCAAAGCTAACCTCACACTCCTCAATCCATTCGAACTTCTTACCTTTCCTTTGCAATGATGTGATAGGATAAGCAATATGTGAGAAGTTCCTTATGAACCTCATCTAGTAGCTTGCCAAACCCGTGAAATATCTCACCTCATCTACATTCTTAGGAGCTACCCACTCCATGATGTATCTTATCTTCTCTAGATCTATTGCAATTACCTCCTTGGAGACAACATGTCCCAAGTAGTGTACCTCATTCTGAAAGAAACTACACTTGTTGAGCTTAGCATACAACTGATTCTCTCTCAACAACCTCAACGCCGCTTCTAAATTTTTTGCATGTTCTTCCTCATTTTTAGAATATACCAATAAATCATAAATGAATACAATAACAAAATTATCCAAATATGGACGCAACACACTATTCATAAAAATCATAAATGTAGCTGGAGCATTAGTTAAGCCAAATGGAACAACGATAAACTCATAGTGCCCACACCTAGTCCTGAATGTAGTCTTGAAAATTTCCTTCTCTTTGATGCATACCTGATGATATCTGGATCTTAAATAAATCTTCTAGAACATCGATGCTCGCTTGAGCTAATTGAATAAATCATCAATCCTCAGCAATAGATACGTATTCTTGTTGGTCACTTTGTTCAACTACATGTAGTCAAAGTATAATCTGAGTGTTCCATCTTTCTTCTTCACAAACAATACTGGTTCACCCCATGGTGATACACTTGGCCTAATGTACCCCTTGTCCAACATTTCCTTCAATTGTAAATTTAACTCAAGCAACTCAGGTGTGCTCATCTTGTAAGGTGCTTTTTATGCTAGAGTTGCCCCTCGCACTAACTCAATAGAAAAGTCTACCTTTCGGTGAAGAGGAAACTCTATAATGTCCTCGGGAAGTACATCCTTGAACTGTTGTAAAAATGGGTACTTGCTCAACACATCCATATCCTCAACTTCCTTACCCTCATCACTAGAAATGTGTACTACGAAAAAATTACACCCTTTTCTACAGCTACGCTTTGCTTGCATAGTTATCAGCATCCTAACTAATGTAGCTTTCTTCTTACCCTATAATATTCTTGGTTCCCCATTGTCATCAACACACTCAACAAATTTATCATAACAATCCATCTTGGTTCTATGAAGATACAACTAGTCCATGCCCAACAACATACTGTATGAACCCAATGGTAATACATTCAAATGTGTTGTGGTAGGCATACCATTCAAGTCAAATGCACAAGATCTCACCCAATGATGAACTCGCTTCTTCGTACATGTAGCCAATTGCACTAACCAAGACTCGACATGAAATTACTTACTCAAACCACACTTATCCACCAAGCCAAGACTAACATAGTTATAATTAGATCCAGGGTCAATCAAAATAGAAATAACTTGATCACAAAGCATATCGTCCATTTCAATGATAGATGCTTGATGCTCTGCCTATTTGTTATGCAATGTTGCATAGATACGTGGAATACTCTCACCAACATCTCCAATAGTATGTGCCTCCTACGCATTGTATATATTAGGCCTACCACTCTGCTATGATGGACAGCCTCTCATGCGATGATCTCCTCCACAAGTCCAACACCACAAGGGCTCCTTATTCTGTTCAGTGTCCCTGTCCTCTATTTGATGCATATAACCTCTTAGGTGGTGCAACATTCTCCTTGTTACCTATATCCTAAGGCAGGTTGGCTTGAGGGGCTCAGACCCAAGTTCAAAGTTAGTTGCACTAACCAACATAACCCTTTATCACCGACCCTTTTGGCAACGATCTATTCATGCAAACTGCAATCTCACTTGAGGCGATATTAGGGGATGCTGGAACCAAGCTTCCGCATCCAAAAGGATTATGGAGTGTGGCTCTTGACTTATTCTAACTCACCTTCATATCTATCACTGGGTTACGTGATCTTACTTACTATTATACCAAATCCGATGTAGTCATACAAAATACCACTTCGCTGATCTAAAACTCTATCTACTATGCATAAATCACTGGACCTTAGTGTAATTAACTATAACAACATTCATATATTAATTTTATTCTTATCTTTTCTGCGCAGAAGAAAAGTAAACAATAATTTCATAAAGTAAAGCACAGAATGTAAGTACACCAGTATGCCTTCAAAATCTTCTTTATTATCTTCATATCTTCACAATTACAATCCTTTTTACCCTACGCACAGTTACAGGGGCCTGTGCACATAGTTACAAACTTACCAAGGTCTTTGCACACACAGATACAGGAGCCTTCCCCTTTGCTCTAACATGAAAATATGTGACAATTATAGACCCAAAAATATCAAAACATATCCATCATTGACTATTTGAATGACCTTTCACTTACTAACATAACCCTTTATATATATTTTTCTCTTACAATACCATGGTCTAAAAACCATGGGCAGAGCTCAAAACATACAAATTGATCCCATCCTTTTACAAAATAAGGAGCTTTGACCCACCATAAATCCCCTATTACTCCTAAAATATTGTGCGAAGCGCGTTCCACTCCTCAAAATGCGGGATCTTTACCAAAATTTGAAAAAACTTTAACCGAGGGGGACCCTACCCAACAGGCCCCCAACTCAAAGACATGAATTGCCTCGAGTCACTCAACTGGTATGTCCTAAATCTTTGCTTTGAGACCACTATATGCATCCTACAAAGGCTGAAGTGTCTCTACGCATTGCGTGGCGGCATACCGTACCTCCTCTACCAACTTCTCTATCATTGACCTTGTTGTCACCAGATGGATGGTTCTTTGCGTCTGCCTTATGATCTTCAACTTTCTTTCTACTCTTTATGAGAGCTCAATGGATTCATCGGTCCATGGTTGCATCCATGCTGAAATGATCTACTCCATTCATCATAGCTCATCAATCTATCCTTGCAAAACTTTCCCTCCTGGAGACGAGTAAATCATTGCGCAGGTACTAGGTTCTGCACCATCACATTGATTTCATCAAACTATTGTTGCTTGTCACAGGTCTCTCACTTTATATTTGGTACATGTGGGTCCTCCTGCAATGAGGCCCATATCTCCATAGTTTCTTTGAAGTTCTAGTTATAGTACTTGATTGTAGTAGCTATATTCTCCACAGAATATTTGTTATCTGCTTTGCGCTGCTCACGGACCTCTGGTGGAGTTGTCGACTGCAGCCTCATCTGCAACTTCGCAATCTATATTTCCAACTCGAATTTTACTTTGTTGACTTTTGCCTTTGATTCTTTTAATGCTACTGCAAGCTTCTGAAGCTTCTCTTCGAGTGTTTCCTCTTTCTAGATCTGGAGCTCCAGTGGTTCACTACAAGATTTGGTGATGACCTCTTCTAGCTGTTGCCTGTGCGCAGCTACCTCATCATGATCCTTGATGGCCTGATTCTTGTCCTCGAACATTTGTCATTTTTTATTTTTGACTTCTCTAATTACCAATAGAGTGTGCTTCTCCCGTATCTTTAGTTCATCGGTGACTCCCTGATGTAACTCATGCAAGGTCTGAATGGGGAGTGCCGCAAGATTGATACTCATATTTTTCTAGTGCTACGCAAGCTCCTGATCTTCGGCAGTCTCGAAATGTAGAGCGGCGCCAGGTAGTTTCATAGCCTGGAGCTCAGATGTAATTACTGTAGTTTTCCTTGATGGTGTCACACTCACTTTAACCACCCTCACTTGAACCTACACCTTCTTGAGGCCTCGTTGGACCTCTGTCAAAACTATTTTATATTGGTCTTCAATGTTCCCCCAAATGTCCTTTGTCATAGCTCAGAATATGTCTCTAATCTTTTTTATATCCCCCTCAGTGAGGACCATCGGTTTTTTGCCAACATAATTTTTCAAATTGTACTTCTTCCGCGCGCCTCCAACATTTTATTTCCACCTTATAACTATGAATTTGGAATCTACCTCCTTAGTGTCAACAAAAGGGTCTTCACCACCCGGATCGCTGCCTTCAGTGGCCTATTCTTCCTACTCAGCTTCACACTCTGTCTCCCACACAGTGTCCTTCTCTAGATTGATTGTGACTTTCTTAGTCACCTTATTTTTTACTTCTTGTTTGGATGATTCTTTTTCCCCGCACCTGAAATATATTTTATTTCTCAACTAGTGCCTAATGGTTCTTTATCTGCTCCCTCCATACGTGGAGTTAGCCAATCCCTCTTCTTTTGCCTCCTGGTAGTCATCCAAAAATTCTTGGCACAAATATATTGCCAAGTTAAATTGGATGCCCTTAATGCAGTGTGCAGCCAATGATATGATTGGTGCGGGTACCTCGTTCGCCTAAAACTTCCTCATTATTTTCCCAGCCAAAATGTGCACAACAAAGTGCACAATTATTCTTCTAATCAACATATCATCAATGGGGATTTTCATCCCCAGCCACAGACATCCATCATTCACCAATTCCAACAACTAGTGCACTCAGGTTTTGTTGGTATTGTTGTGCCCTAAATGCGGAATATATAGCATATTCAATAGCTCAGCTCGTTGAATTCCTACTTCCCATGGCATCGGTTTGACCCTTGTTACTCCAGCTTCTTCATAATAAACTAATGTTAGGTACTTGCTGGGATCAAACTGGTGATAATTTCTATTATCATTAAGATCCTAGTCCTCCATGCGCAGTTGTGGCACCTTTGCCATCAACTCTCCCTCAATCGACACCTCATCCGGTAACAATGGTGTAAAGACTTTGAATTTGATAACATATGGGTCCCTGGTAACGTTTGAGGTCGGCTTTCATGGTGGAATATAAGGTGGCAACCTAGAGATAGGTTCCGCATCTTCTATGGTGATATCTTCTACTCCAACCACTTCTTCCACGTTTGAATCTTGGGGCTCCATTGGTTGCTTCAGCTTGTTGATCCTCTCCTTAGTTCTTTGTTCCTTAGTGATTTTTCTTGGTGATTGCTTAAGTGGAGACTCATGTGGCCGCTTTTTCTTCTACGTGCTTGCACTAGTAGTTTTCTTCCCTGGGGACCTTGGCCTGGTGACATGGTCTGGTGGTGTAGAAGTCATGAGGAATCTTGGCCCTCATCTAAGAAATTCTTGTTCAATATCCTCCCAATTCTTACTGTACATGCAACAGAATGCTCAGTTCACACTTAAGTGAAAAATCACCAGTTGAAATCTCAGTGAGCAAAGTTTTCGAATGTGGAGCAGGTTTCCATATTTATAGCCTTTTTGAATTTCAAACTCCATGATCTCTTTCAGATCCATCTCCTAAATATGAATTTGGTGGCAAATTTTCCCAGATATGCCCATTAAATGTGTTCCCCCCGCTCCTTTTAATGGAAATTTCCCTGTAAAAAATCAACTGCAGCAACACCAACGATCATATTCTGGATGAACTGCGTCATACCCTTCCTTGCATTGCGGTTACTCCTTCTTCATCACAACTTCCTCCATTTGCACCATCCATCTGAATACCGTGCAGCACTTCCTCCTTGACGAAGTCCTTCTTTGGCAGAGTAGTTTAAAGTCTCACGCTTCCTTCCAACTGCCTGTAGCACTAAGAGTTGTCTTTGTTCAAATAGTCATTGCGCAGTCCCAAGGATGGAATCATCCCTACATATTCTCAACCTACTATTATTTACTCAGCCAGGAAAGAATTATCCATTCAGCTTCAAAAGCTAAATTGCGCCACCATCTGAGATATCCCTGACAATGTATGGTCCTAACCAATGCATTTTGAATTTTCCTAGGAACTTTGCGAACTTACTATTGCACAATAGAGCCAAGCCTCCATTCCTCGAAATTTTTCTACTTAATATGTTGGTCATGCTAGGCCTTTTCCCTGGCTTTCTGCACTTGTTGGTGAAATCTTGCAATAAAGCAATCTTCCTCGAGTGCAATCAGTTGTTCCAATATCTCCTCCATAATGTCGTTGTCCGCTATGTCCGTGACTATGATGATTCTAAGACTTGGTACTATGTATTCCATAGGCATTGTGGCTTCTTGTCCATAAAACAATCGAAGTATGTCCTGTCAAATTCTTGTAGGTATTCTTGTATGCCCATAAAATTGTTGGTATGTGCACATCCTAATCGTTTCTGTTCACGTTGCATACTTTAGTCAGAGTGTTCCCCAAAAATTTATTGAAAGCCTTGACCGTGTCATTCACATGAGGATGATAAGGCATGCTCTTTTGATGATGTACCTAAAATTCATCTGTCAATGCTTCAATAGTGTTGTTTAGGAAGTGTGATCCTCAATCAGTCATCAAGATCTTTGGACACCCAAATCTTGACAAGATATATTCAAAGATGAATTATGTAGTAGTGTCGGTGTTGCAATCCATTATTGGTTGTGCTTTAGCCCACTTGGTCAAATAATCCATCGTGGTAATAATGTATCGTGCACCAATCTTCTTTCCTAGTGGATTGATTGGCCCAAAAAATTTAATCGCCCACTTATCAAAAGGCTTCAAGGTGACTTGTGGATTTAGCAGCAATTCATCCCTTCTCGATGGTGTCCTAGTCCTCTAGTAGGAATCGGAAGTACTAAAATATCCTTTGGAATCATTGTGTACCATGGACCACCATAGTCCTACTCTTAAAATCTTCTATGCAATGGATTTTCTTGCATAGTGTCCTCCCGCGACACCACCATGTGCTTCTGCCAAAATATTGTGTCTTTCGTGCTTAGAGACATATCTATCCAATATCTCGTTAGGGCCCATTTTATACAAATGTCTGACAATCAGAGAAAAATCCACAACTCTGACTATGAGTTATTTCTTCTATTGAGTCATATACTCTATAGGGGCTACTCCGGTAGTCAAAAGGTAAATGATATTGGCAAAATGATCATCAAAAACTCGTACTGCAAAGAGCTGCATGGTGAGCACCAGTATTGCAGCATTAATGTTGCAACTCCTGGGCTTCCTAATTTACTTTTATCAACCCGGTAGTCTGTAACAAACTTGGAAGTGGTGGTGTTGTATGCATGAGTACTAGTTATTACTGCAGGCTGTCACGTGGTCAGCTAGTGCAAGATCACTAGGAGCTCAAGCCAACTTCTATGGATTCCAGAAGAAGCTCTATATGTGATGAAAGAAAGGAAAGCTTACTACAGAGGCTACTCTACTTGTAGAAAGGAGAAGAAGACTAAAATGTAAGGTGAACCTAGCAAACCCTAATTAACCTACTAATCCTACTTTTGCAGAAAGAGAGACAAAAACCATGAAATGAATGCCATTACCTAACCTAGGAAGTAAACAACATCTACTCAAGCAATTTCTGGAAGGAAATGAGAAAAAACATCTTTTTGGATTTTTATGTATTTTTAGGTGAAATTGTCTTGCATGTAATTTATTTGTTTGTGAATATGAAAGTGATTAGGTGGCAACGGAGGATGACTTTGGAGTTTGCAAAGGTGTAGGAAGGTGTGGATGCATCCTAGGAGGTCATAGGTAACCTTCTGGAGGCTTGTCCTGCAATTGGACTTCAAAAAGACACCTACAAGAGGCTGCAGGTGATCTACAGGAGGTCTACAGGAGGATGCCAAGAGCAGTTTTGGAGGTTTTGAAGGTGGAAAAGCAGGTGGATAGGGTCGTTGAAGGCTAGGGTGATGTGTTAAGGTGTCTAGGGTTCATAAAAAAGGATCAGGGAAGAGAAATATGGTTGGACTTGTTCAAGGAAAGGAAGGAAAGTTCATGAGAAAAGTGCAGAAAACTAAGGCAGATTTGTGAGGGAATTTGGGTGACTTGTGGGACATAGATAAACAAGAAATGGTGATGGCTGATTGGCTGACTTATTGTGAGAAGAGGATTGCTGCAATAAAACTGAAATTCACATCATGAGATTAAGCAAGCAAAGAAACTAGCTATATCAAAAAAACAAAACTTTGCATCAAGCTAGTCTAAATTCTGATCTAGGAAAGTAAATGCTGAAGAATGCTACATGGAAAGAAAGCATGGAAGGAAATTTATTAAAAATACATAAATTAGCATGATGAAATAGATCTACAGCAAAGCATTAACCTTCTAACAAACTGCAACACTAGAAATCCTATGGAAAAGGCAAATCTGTGTTTTTTTGTGGCAGCAAGAGGGTCTTGGCCTCAATTCTTGGTCCCAGAGGGAGGAAATGAGGCCAAGGATCTGTTGATGGCCTTTTTGTATATTTTTCCTATCACTTTTCAACTTTGCTACAACAAACTGAAATGGAAACAACCCTTTAGATCATTAAAAGCAACCTATTCTTAACTAAGACAGAAATATATCTAACAAAAACTAATTAATAAACTAAAACAAAGCATATAAATACAAAACAAGAGGAGCTTGGCTACTTGGATTGGGCCCTAACCCAAGAGCTTCAACCCTCTAAGGTAACTCAGTGCTAGCTCGAACAAGATCTCATCTTCATTATCAAAATAATAATAGGATTACATGAAATTGTCAACAAAAGTAAGCTCGAAGTTGAGCAGAGCAAAGTTGCAACAAAAATTCAAAAATTTGACTAACTTCCAACAATATAATGAGGCCCTAGGCCTCTCTACTTATACAATTGAAGCTCCCAACAGCTTCCTTAAAATCAGGGAGGCTTGGCTTCCAAAACTTGAGATAAACAGAAGTTATCCTCCACTTGTTTGGCTGCCTCTTTGGTGCATTAATGTGGCTGCTTGTGCTCCAAGCTGCATGATGGAGAATTCGAAGTGGGGAGTCATAAATGAAGGGGATACCCTCCTATAAATCCTCTCCCTTGTCTTCTTCAATTATTTGCTGCCAAATGTTCATTAAATCTTTCACTTTGTCTCCAAAATTGACCAAAAATCTGTATTAAACGCACATTAGACTCCATGGCATAATGGCCAACCCAACTCACTCTATTAGCATAAATATAATAAAAAAACATGCAATAAACTAATGAGAATGGTGGATTAAGCTAAGTTAGGAGGCAAAATGAGCCCATATAATTACTCGATTATGGGCTCATCATCACCCCCTATTGAATGTGTTGCTCATCCTCTGAGCAACTAGTCCATCTCCTCATCTTTGATGGCCATGATGGCTTCCCTGACATCCCATGCTTCTGATGTGAGGTCCTCTTCTTTGTCATGGAATCCTACCTTTCTGTCCACCTCTTCCCACTGCTATTGTTCTTCTTCCTTTTTTCTACCTTCCAATAGGCCTAGCAGTAGTGAGGGACTCAATTTGAGGCCAATGCAATTAGCCTTCAAACTCTGCATAGAGTGCTTGTATAGTGGCACTCTCCTTAATGCTTCTTTCATCCTTGTTGGGGAGTGATACTCCCTGATTTGCAGATTGTGTGGGAGAGTGTTCCACCTCCTCATACAAGCATGAATACATTCTTCCCCAAGTAATATTTCCACGTCCTCAAAATGTGAAATGGCTTGAGCCTGATCATTGATATACTTAGGGGCACTTTGAGGATTATTTGCAAGCAGCTGGTGTGTGCTGATGAGAGCCATGGGGTCTGATGGCTTAGCTCTGATCATTAAGGGTTCATTTTGCTCTTTTTCCATCAACTTTTTGATTTCTGTTGCACTTTTCTCCTCATGATTCATCCATGATGCCATGGCCATTAGTTGCAAGTCCCCTAGCCTAGCATTGGGGACCCATATGTTCATATCGGTGAGGGCCATGTTATGCAAATAGAACTATGATATCTTTGCCTTGTCTTCTGTTGAACTTTGGTCACATACGTCTGTAAACTGTCTATAATCTTGGAAAGGCATTGTGCCTCTCTATGCCAAAGTCTTGATCTGAAACTGTAGCCATTGGTCTTTGAGGTATACTCCATATGATTTTGTTGGTGTTCTACACTATAGTGCCTCCATAGACGAGCTAGCCATGCATGACAACTGTGTCTCCTTTTCTTGCAGCTGTCTTCTTAGCAACTCATTTTCTGTTTCCAAGTGAGTTCTTGTGATTGCCTCTCTATGTCTTACAACACTTAACTCCCTACCATTTCTCTAAGCTTGTTCTCCATGTGGCCAATATCCTCTACCCCCTTGTATTTGGCGAATTGCATCCATCTATAACTCCTTATTCTTTCTTCTTCCAACTCAAAGAAAAGTGGGAGTGAAAATCTCTATGGAATGATATTTCCCCCCTCAAGAAGATGTAGTAAGAGCCCAACTAGGTTGGGGGTCAGGTTCTTGAGTCTCTATTATTTCCTCCTTCCCCTTTGGCTATTCTTCTACCCTTTTCTCAAGTTTTTCAGTCTCTCGTAGCTTATTTAGGGTCTCCTGTAGAACAGTATGTGCCTCCTATAGAGTTTTTTTTTAGTCCTATAGTTTCACTCTTTCCTTCCAAGTGGAAGATCTGGGACTTCCTCTTTCATATGTGATGGGGGTTTTAGAGGGAGATTCTTCCCCTTTGATAGTGGGTGAATCTTCAATTACAATAGGCAATGTTGAAGATGGTTATGGTTTTCCTATTTTTATCCTTATGCTTTTCTGAGCCTTGAAATACATTGATGTTCACCTCTTCCTCTTTTGTTTTGGTTTCATTGGGGCGCTAAGGGCAGTGAGGGTAGCTGTTGCCTCTCTTTCTAGGGTCTCAGGAGACACTTTTGTCTTTTCTGCCCCTTTTTCCTCTCCTTTTGTCTTCTCTATCTCTGCTGGTTTTGTTTCCTCTTGCTCTGTTTTGGTTTCTTCCTCCTCTAATTTAGTTTCCTCCTTCTCTATTTTTTTGTCTTCCTCCTTTGTTAGTTCCTTAGTTTCCTCCCCTTCTTCCCCTTGTTTCTCTCCCCCCTCACTATTAGAAGGATTGTGATCATATGTGAGGGCCTTTATATCATCTTCTTCTATCATGTTTCTGAAGATTTCCCATGTTATGGGGATTGTGAAGGTATGGAGGCCTTCTTCCACTAATAGTTTAATCAACCCATGCTGAACCAACTGATCTAGACCTCCTGCCTTCAACTTAATGCTAGAGTCTATAAGGGACTGCAGGAGAAAATAGAGAATGCTGAGTTTCTGGGGTGTTGGAGTGTCCATGCCATATCTCAGCTCATGGAGTCTGAAATGGTAGCCATAAACTATGCTATACCTTCCTTCACGGGAAATATACTTGATAATTTGTTAGCTGACCTCATCCCAAGGGTAAGGTATGCTTGTTCTTCTAATGCCGTTTTTGTCTTCTACAGGATGTTCATTTGGTTGGAAGAAGTTTTTCTTGGCAAATTGCCCAATTGGCTTTTCATCTTTGCTCCAAGGTAATCCCAGGGGAAGGTTGGTAACCCTACTGATAAATTCTGGGGTGATTTCCATGGAGAGACCCCTCAAAGTAACAGTTGCATGGGTCCTTGAGTGAGGGACTAAAGAAAGGGCAAACTCCTAAGCCACTTCTTCATCAAACCCTCAGAATTTTTCAAACAATGGCATCCAATTTGCTCTGGTAAAAATGGCTACTACTTCAGGATGCTCATGGATCCTAGCTGAATTTTGGGGCTCCTTCCTCATGAATTCCCATATCATTTTGCATATACCCCCTTTGAACACCCAAAATAGAGATGAGACAAGAATTTTGAAGGAATAGGAAAACAGAGAAAAACTGTGTTTTTTTAAGAAAACAGGCATAATTTTTTTATGGAATTCCTCTTCTCCTACAAGCTCAATTCCTCCTTAAAACTATATCATTCCTTGCACATATTAATAATCAAGGTGGGTATGCACATAACCTACGTCATCAAGCCATAAATCAAGCAAAAATCCTGTGTTTTCTCCTTAAAAACTGCTTACTGCCCTTCCTGTAGAATTGGTTGTAGGTGCTCCTGTAGAATGTCGATAGCATGAGGATGGATGAAAACGATAGAGAAAGATGGTTTTGAGGCTATGGAGGTGGTATAGAGCTTGCTGCAGCTAAGTGGATGAGGATGAAATGGAAGAAAAGGTGGTGAAGGAGTTTCGAGGAAGAGTACTTATGTCTTCTTTGAGATATTTCTGGTGATGGGATGAGCTGGCAAAAAGGTACGTTTCCATATTTGGACCATAGGTCCCCACTGCCTTGTCATCATGACTCCTCATGACTCTTCCCCACAATCATTTCCCATCATTGCATCAGAGTTTGTATACCCTCCACTACCTGTCCTTTGGATTTTTCTGTGAGTTGACTAGGTACACGTGTGGTGGCATCTCTGGATGAGCGCAATCAACTGGATGAGGGTGGCAAGTTAACTGGCCACATTTTCTCATTCAACCCTAACCATCTCATTAGCGTATGCATATTTTTGAATTACACAAATGCAACAAAGGAGAGGGTTAGACACTTACCTGCAAGTCGAATGTGCGTGTTGTGGTGCATTTTGGTTCCTTTGCTGTTGCATGCACGTATTTCAGATGATGCATGTCTGTATCTCCTCTGTTGTATGCTTTCTTCTCCCTGATGTGTGGCTTTTGTGCTTTGTGTAGGTATCCTCTAGTTGTATATGGCTTCAAGTGTCCCCTTCAATCCTATGGTTGCACCTATTTTGCTGTTGTGGCTTGATTTTAATGGGATCAGCTGTTACAGGAATTCCTACAGGAGCTCCTGTAGCTGCTTCTCCCTTTAAAAAATTTAGCTGATTTTTGTGCTGGGAGCTGTGAGGATGATACTGGAGATGCCGATGAAGACAGACAGCTACTTGGTAAGCTGCAGGTGAGATTTGGAGGTGTTGTTCCTTTTATTTTTTGTTTTTTTTCTCTAAAAAACTGGTTTCAGTGTTTTTTGACAGGAAGGAAAGAAATCGATGATGATGAGGTGGTGCAGGTGTGGGATGGATGGCCAGGAGGGTGGATAGCTGTAGGAAGGCCTACATGCTCTTCATGAAATCTCTCAGCCCCTCAAACTACTTTTTGAGACCATTTCTGGCTCTCTGTGATTTCTACAGGAGCCTCGTGTAGAGCAAAGAGGGCCTCTTATAGGATACACAGTCTTCGGGAAAAAAAAAACACAAAGAGGTGGAATGAAGGTCAGAAATGATGGAGAAGAGTGTGGGGGATATGAAATAGGCTCAGTGGCATCTTCTCTTCTCCTGTGGTCCACATGTAATCTGCAATGTACATTAAAAGTCAATTTCCTTTTCCTTCTTTTTGTTTTTTTCTTCTTCTTTTTTCTCTCTTTTTTTTTTTTTGAAAGACAACTAGGGTGCCTCAAGGAGGTTTTCACCCTAATTTCCTACCCTGGGTGCCTCCAAGGGAGCTTTTCACCCAGGGATCTTATTCTTTCTCTTTTTTTTTCCTGTTTTTGTCATCATTGGGCCACCTCAAAAGAGGTTTTCAACCCAATGATGGGACTCAAGCGCCTCATGGAGGTTTTCACTTGAGTCTTTATTATTATTTTTTCTGCTTCTTCAGTGAGTGGGTGGAGTGGAGGCTAAGACCTGCTCCACTACCAACACTGTCTTATTCAGATATTCAATGAACTCTCACTTGGAGAGGGGCTTCTTGTAAATTTTCAACCTATGTCCAATGACAAGCATGGGGATGGATTCCTCATCAATGGTTCTAATCAGAACTGAACCATTATCATTACATTTTTCCACAGTGTAGGGTCCCAGCCATCTTGTCCTTAGCTTGCCTTTGAAGTCTTTATACCTTGAGTCATAGAGCAGCGCCCAATCTCCCTCTTGGAATTGCTTCTCCTTGATATTTTTTTCATGCCATATTTTCCTTTGAATCTGAACTACCTCTGTGTGGAAAAGGGCCTGTAATCTTTGCTCATCCAATCCATTGAGTTGGAATAGTCTTTCCTTCTGCGCATGGCTGAGGTCTAGGTACAGCTGAGTTTCCATCCTTAGTGTATTGTATTCAAATTCTATTGATAGCAAAGCCTTCTTCCCATAGACCAGTTCATAGGGTTTGAACCCTATGGTGGTCTTCCATGTTGTGTTGTAGGCCCAGGTGGCCTCAACTAGTCTATCCGCCCAATCTTTTCTATTGCTTCTCATTACCTTGGTTAGAATTCCTTCCAAAGCTTTGTTAGTGACTTCCACCTGCCCATTAGCTTGTGGATGGTAAGGGGTGGAAGTCCTGTGCTTGATTTTATGATGTGTGAGAAGTTCTTCAATCAAATTGGAAGTGAATTGACTACCTTGATCTATGACTAGTTCTCTTGGATACCTAAACTTATAGAATATGTTTACTCTTTAAAACTCAACTACTTTTTCCTCTGTTGTTGCCTTGATTGCTTTTGTCTCTGCCCATTTTGTCAGATAATCGGTGCACACAATGATGTATTGCCTCTGTTTTGAATGAGGGTTGATAGGACCCACAAAGTCCATGCCCCACTTCTCAAATGGCTCAAAGGTCACTCGAGGTTGCATGGGCATCTCATCCTTTGGAGTAGGTTTCCCCATCCTTTGGCACCGATCACATTGGCTAGTATATCTCTTCACATCTTGATGAAGAGTGGGCCAATAGTAGCCTACCTGCAATATTTTGAAGGCAGACCTCTTTGCTACAAAATGACCTCCACAAGGCCCGTCATGACGGGTCAAGAGAATGTCAAAAACTTCCTCCTCCCTGACACATCTTCTCAAGATCTGATCTGGGCCAAATTTGAAGAGATTGCCCCCAATCCAGGTGAAAGGGGCACTTTTCCTCACGATCTGGCTCTTCCCTTTTGAGGACAGGTGTGGTGGGAACTATGCTAAAAACAAGTA
Organism: Pinus taeda; assembly: GCA_000404065.3. Classification (NCBI taxonomy): domain Eukaryota; kingdom Viridiplantae; phylum Streptophyta; class Pinopsida; order Pinales; family Pinaceae; genus Pinus; species Pinus taeda. The sequence continues at coordinate 235,594 of APFE030239075.1, read as the reverse complement.
ATTTGCTATATCAACAAACCATGGAGAGAGTACTAAGATAGAAAATAGGTGTTCATCTGGAATTTGATCATCCACCATTCCTTCTTCACCTTCAGGCAAATTTACTCTAGACAAAAAGTTAGCAACAACATTTTCTTTACCAGGCTTATCAACAATGGTTAAATCAAATTGTTGCAGTAAAAGAAACCATCTAATGATGTGAGCATTTACATCTGGTTTATTCATTAAATACTTAATTACAACATGATCAATGTGTACAAAGGTTTGATAGCCTCTGATGTAATGTCTGAATTTATTTAACGAATGCACTACAGCTAGGAGTTCCTTCTCGGTTACCGTATAATTTAACTCTGCCTTTGACAAATTTTTACTTATAAAGTATATGGCATAAGGTAAATTTTTATCAATTTGTCCCAAGGTTGCTCCTATTGCTTTGTTCAAGGCATCTGCGTGAATGTGGAAAGGTATGGCCCAGTTTGGACCTCTCAAAATTGGGGCAGTCACAAGTTTTCCTTTCAAGGTATCTAGGGCCTCTTGACAGTTTTCAGTCCATATGACCTCGACATCTTTTCCCAAAAGACCAAACAATGTAGAGGCTAATTTACTGAAATCTTTAATGAATCTTTTGTAATATCCCACTAAGCCTAGGAAACTTTTGACATCTCTCACCTTTTGAGGAGGTGGGACCCTTTGTATGATGGCAACTTTGTTGGGGTCCACCTGTAACTTATTGAGATATTGCATGACCTAGCACGGTCCCTTCAGTCATAAAAAATTCACATTTTTCTAGACTGAGGGATAGGTTCACTTCAATACACTTGTCCAAAACTTTTCCTAGGTGAGATAAAGCTTCTTGAAAATTAGAACCATAAGGAGTAAAATCATCCATATATATTTCCACTGCGTCATGAACCAGTTCAGAAAATATACTCAATACTGCTCTCTGGAAAGTGGTTGGAGCATTGCACAAACCAAAAGGAAGGACCCGATATGCAAAGGTACCCCAAGGACAAGTGAAAGTGGTCTTATCTTGGTCTTCCAGGCTGATTTGAATCTGATTGTACCCGCTAAACCCATCTAGGAAGGAGAAAAACTTTTTCCCCGCCAGACCATCTAACACTTGATCTATGAAAGGCAAAGGAAAATGGTCCTTTTTAGTGGCCTCGTTTAGTTCCCCATAATCAACACAAATTCTCCACTTACCATTTTTCTTTGGCACTAGTACCAAAGGAGAGACCCATTCATTGTCAGAGATGGGGTAGATGAATCTTGCATCAAGTAATTTTTGCAATTCTTCCTTAACAATGTCTTTAAGGGTTGGATTCATCCTCATTTGAGGCTGCCTGACTGGTTTGCAATCTTCCTTAATGTATATATGATGAGTACATACTGAAGGGTGCACTCCCTTCATCTCCTTAGAACTCCAAGCGAAGGCATCTAAATGTTTTCTCAATAAGCTGCACAATTCCTTCTCGTGGGAAGTGGATAGGGATGAGTTGATTTTCAAGGTTCTTTCTGGGCCGAAATCTATATTCTTAACATGGAGAGAGGTTGGGTCGGCCACAAAGAGATCAGTTAAGGGATTGTCTTGGGTTTCTTTCACTAGATCTTCTAATGGAAAAATACTGGGGGGTGGATTCTGAATTAAATTTTCAATGATATCATCCTCATATTGCAGTTTCCCCCCCATGACAATTTCTACTGCACACAGTGGTGTAAAATAGACTTCATCCTCCTCCTCCTCCTCCTCCAACCAGAGAGGTAGATCATGTTCTAGCAAGGGTTGAGCAGGAGGGTATAGGATTAGCTTCTTGGACATATGCTCGTTCTTGATGGTCATGTTCCCAACCCAACAACTGGTGTAAGCATTGGCAATGGCCAACCAGGGTCTTCCTAGGATGAGAGGATACCCAGTTTGCTTTTCCTTTGGTTGGAGAACTAAGAAATCAGCAGGGTACTCCCGAGAATCAATGGAGACCATCACATCGTCCACAATCCCTTCAGGGGTCACGGTGGATCTCGATCTGCTAGCTACAGTACTATCGTGGTCTTCCTCAAGGAGCCCTGGAGGTTGAGTTTGAGCATGGTGTCCTTTATCATCACATTAATGGCAGATCCCAGATCAATCAAGGTATGTGGGATCATGGTGCCATCGATGTGGACATCAACTACTGGGCTTCTACGGTCTAGATATTTCAGACAGATTACCTACCCCAACATCAGGTCAGATAGTTGTCCTATGACATTGATGGTTGGGGCATCTCTCTTGCACCTGCCTGGATGCCTGAAGCACTTCTCTTTGATCATCTTATTATATATAGGCACATCCTTTATGGCTTGTAGAATTGGTATATTTACACATAACTATTTCAATTCTCCCATAAGTTCTGTTTCTTCTGGGGTGGGCTATGTTGTCCCGGATAATCTCTCAAGAAAGGGTGGAATTGCTTTCGGTTCACTTTCCTCTTTATCTTCCTCAACCTCCTGAGGGGGAGGCTGGCTATCTAGGAGAACCTTCCCAGATCATAGATTAATCTCCTGAATCTCCATAGCATAAGTTGGGCATGATGGTTCCCCACTATATACTTATTGGGCCTGTCTGTTGTTCAGGTTCGGGTTTGGTTGGGCAGGCATTTGGGGTTGCCTAAGTGGATCAGTAGGCAATGGTTGTGGTTGAGCAGGTAATGGAGGAAAAAGAGCGGGAGGAGAGTTGCACTAGGGCCTCCACCTCTGAGGAGATGCATTCCACTGAGGTTGTGGTTGAGCATAGGATTGAAATGCATGAGCAGCTGATTGGGCATGATATTGAGATGGATAGGACCAAGGAGGAGGTGTGGACCAGGAAGGATGAGCAGGAGGGCCCCAAGAAGGTATGGAAGTGGCTTGGTTGGGGTTGTAGTATGCTTAAGATGTCCCTTGCATCCCCTGCTGGTATGGTCTAGGTCCATGTGGTCCCCTTTGGTTCATGAAATAGAGTGGTTCAGTGGCTCCTTCGGCCCCCTGGTATACAAATTTAAGTCCGGGCAAGGAAGGGAACTTATCTGTAGAATGATCTTCTTCACAGGCTGAACAAATCTCTATAGAGTTCAAAGGAAATTTATTCCTAGGATGCCTTCACCTAGGACAGAAAATGGCCAAAGCCATCTCTGCTTCCTCTTGTTTCCTTTTGATATGCAAGGTATCCATTTGCATGGCAAGAGTCTGCAACATCTCACTCTTGAAGTCTTCCAGCATGTTTCCAAGTTCATCTTTGAGGGATGAACTGGATGAGGAGGTACTGGCTATGGGTTGACTCCCCCTACTTCTCTTTCTGGTTGCCCTAGAATGGTTTCTAAAAACAGTCTTTATGTCTTCATAAGGTAGTTGGTATATGTCTCCTCCAGCCAGTAGATGGAGGGTGTCTAGAAGGTCTTCCAGAATTCCCCTAAGCAGGACCAACTTCAGATATTCGGGGTCAAGTGTGCACCTGGCCCTTTTATAACTGAGCTAGAACCTCTCTTTATAATCTTCCAAAGATTCATCACTTCCCATGGTCATTTGGAAGATAGATTTCTTCCTTGGTGTCTTTTGACCTACATTAGTCTCGATATTTGTTATTAAAGGCCTATTACATCTGAGCCTAAGTTGTGATGCTATTGCCAGGCAACCCCATGAACCAGTGCAATGTTGCATCCTTGAGAGTAGAAGGAAATAGTTTCAATTTTTTCTCATCTTCTGCATAGTCATAGGTTCAACAGATAACAACAAACTCAAACAAAAAGGTGTCAGGATCTTCTGTAGTCAATCCATGGAAGTGAGGTAGGGCTGAAGGGCTTATGTTCTTCATTTTAGTGTCCCCATTGGTTTCTCAAATGGGAAAGGTACCCTCTACTCTTTCTCTATCCCCCCTAGCATTTCTGTTTTCGGCCATTGTCTCAAGAGGGATGTTTTCTTCTTCTTCTTCCCCTATAGTTTCTTCAAATATCTCTAGTTGTTCACCTAAAGGTTCTTCCTGATCATTTCCACCGAAGAAGAGAGAAGGGTGGCTATGTGATGTGGTGGGGGTGTTGGGCAAGAATTTTCCTGAATTATCTCTATTCCTACTAGGCATGAAAAGAAATCTTTTGGTTGATTTTTGTTTTTTCTACTTGTACCTGCAAAACTGAAATTGATTGAACAAGCAAATTGCAACTAACTGAAATGAACTTGTTGAAATGAAATTGCAGAACTGAAAAGGAAAGCAAATGAGATACAGAAAGGAAAGCAAGGAAATGACTAATCTACTTTTGTTCACATGGAAATTGCAGAATTGAAAGGAAAGCAATGAAATGACTAATCTACTTTTGTTGAAATGGAAATTGCAGAATTGAAAGGAAAGCATGAAAATGACTAATCTACTTTTGCTGAAATAAACTACTTAGCAGAATGTTGCAATAGAAAATAGAAGAAAAGTAGTAATCACAAAATACTTTGATGCTTCCCCAGCAACGACGCCAAAAAAGTGGTGAGCACCAGTATTGTCGCAATAATGCTCCAACTCTTGGGCTTCCTAATTTACTTTTATCAACCCGGTAGTTCATAACAAACTTGGAAGCGACAATGTTGTATGCACAAGTACTAGTTCTTAGTGCAGGCTGTCACTTGGTCAGCTGGTCCAAGATCACTAGGAGCTCAAGCCAACTTCTATGGATTCTAGAAGAAGCTCTATATGTGATGAAATAAAGGAAAGCTTACTCTACAAAGGCTACTCTACTTGTAGAAAGGAGAAGAAAATTGAAATGTAAGGTAAACCTAGCAAACCCTAATTAATCAACTAATCCTACTTTTGCATAAAGAGAGATAAAAACCATGAAATTAATGCCATTACCTAACCTAGGAAGTAAACAACATCTACACAAGCTATTTCTAGAAGGAAATGAGAAAAAAACATCTTTTTGGATTTTTATGTATTTTTAGGTGAAATTGTCATGCATGTAATTTATTTGTTTGTAAATATGACAGTGATTAGGTGGCGATGGAGGATTACTTTGGAGTTTGCAGAGGTGTAGGAAGGTGTGGATGCGTCCTAGTAGGTCTATAGGAAAAGACACCTATAGGAAAATCTACAGGAGGCTGCAGGGGATCTACAGGAGGTCTATAGGAGGATACTGAGAGCAGTTTTGGAGGTTTTGAAGGTGGGAAAGTGGGTGGAAAGGGTAGCTGAAGGCTAGGGTGATGTGTTAAGGTGTCTAGGGTTCATCAAAAAGGGTCAGGGAAGAGAAATATGGTTGGACTTGTTCAAGGAAAGAAAGGAAAGTTCATGAGAAAAGTGCAGAAAACTAAGGTAGATTTGTGAGGGATTTTGGGTGACCTGTGGGACATAGATCAAAGAGAAATGGTGATGGCTGATTGGCTGACTTATTGTGAGAAGAGGATAGATGCAAGAGAACTGAAATTCACATCATGAGATTAAGCAAGCAAGGAAACTAGCTATATCAAAAAAACAAAACTTTGCATCAAGCTAGTCTAAATTCTGATCTAGGAAAGTAAATGTTGAAGAATGCTACATGGAAAGAAAGCATGGAAGGAAATTTATTGCAAAGACAAAAATGAAAATGGCGAAATAGATATACAATAAAGCATTAACATTCTAACAAACTACAACACTAGAAATCCTATGGAAAAGGAAAATCTGTGTTTTTTTGTGGCAGCAAGAGCGTCTTGGCCTCAGTTCTTGGTCCTAGAGGGAGGAAAGGATGCCAAGGCTCTGTTGATGGAATTTTTGTATCTTTTTCCTATCACTATTCAACCTGATACAACAAACTAAAATGGAAACAACCATTTTAAATCACCAAAAGCAACCTATTCTTAACTAAGATAGAAATCTATCTAACAACAACTAATTCATAAACTGAAACAAAGCATATAAATACAAAACAAGAGGAGATTGGCTACTTGGATTGGGCCCTAACCCAAGATCTTTAGCCCTCTGAGGTAACTTAGTGCTAGATTGAACACGATCTCATCTTCATTATCAAAATAATAATAGGATTACATGAAACTGTCAACAAAAGTAAGCTCGAAGTTGAGCAGAGCAAAGCTGCAACAAAAATTTGAAAATTGACTAACTTCCAACAACCTAATGAGGCCCTAGGCCTCTCTACTTATGCAACTAAAGCTCCCAATAGCTTCCTTAAAATCAGGGAGGCTTGGCTCCTAAAACTTGAGATAAACAGAAATTATCGTCCACTTGCTCGGCTACCTCTTTGGTGCATTGATGTGGCTGCTTGTGCTCCAAGATGCATGATGGAGAATTCGAAGTGGGGAGTCATAAATGAGGGGGATACCCTCCTATAAATCCTCTCCCTTTTCTTCTTCGAATATTTGCTGCCAAATGTCCATTAAATCTTTGACTTTGTCTCCAAAATTGACCAAAAATCTACATTAAACACACATTAGACTCCATGGCATAATGACCAACCCAACTCACTCTATTAGCATAATTATAATAAAAAAACATGCAATAAACTAATGATAATGGTGGATTAAGCTAAGTTAGGAGGCAAAATGAGCCCATATAATTACCCATTTATGGGGCTCATCACTTCGCATTGGGCAGTTCTTCAATTTTCATTGGTTCTTCGTAGGTCTCAATTATGGACAAATGGTTTGGCCCAATGTTCAATCATCTTGGCTTGAATATTACTTCAAATTTGTACTCTTGAAATAGAAATAGCCACCTGGAGATCTCCCCCCCCAACATAATCTTGTTCACCAAGTACTTCAACGCAGAATGGTCTGTAAACATCTTGAAGTGTGTGCCTAATAAGTAATGTCGGAATTTCTGCAGCGCGTACACCATATCCAAGCCCTCTCACTCTGTTGTGGAATAATTCCTTTTTGACCTGTGGTATTGAAAAAGGCTAAGCTATACAAGATGATGAAGATCAAAGTGGTGATATAGTGCAAATTGTGCAAGTGATGGAAATCTTATGAATAGTTAGATCTGAAGAAAACATGCATGTTAGGGCTATTGATGCTTTGCTTGATCTAAATTAAGTATGCACCCGAGATTTTGACAATGGATCAGATCTGATAGATATGAGATGACAATCATGATTATGAGATTATTTGTTTTGTGTTAATGCATTATTTTTATGTGTATGCCAAGATCTGGGTATGTCTGAAGTTATGTGTTGCAGCAAAGATTTGACTCTGAATTTGCATATTTGTACGTAGGTTTTATAGCCTACAAGGTGCGTTCACGATGTGTTTTTGATAAGACGGGTACACGCGCATTTGGTTCCTAAAAAGAATGTACACACGACTATGCTTCGAAGAAAGAGCATATAGAAAGTAGGGCTTTTGATGAAAGGATGTCTATTTAGTTTTATCAGTTCTAATGTATTTCTATTGTCAGCCAATGAAGTCTTCTTGTTGATATAGGTTTAAACAATGATGTTTTGATTATGGATTGATTGATTGAAGAATATTGAGATAGCTTATTGATTTTGATTGAAGATAAGGAACTGTTATGTGATTGGTTTGGAATGTTGCAGTAGATATAAGTATGATTCAGTGTTTGTTTAAGAATGACAATGGTCCAGTTTTTAGTTTGCAAAAGTTTAAGATCTGTACACAGGTATGCTTCATGAAAGGTGCGTACACACACGGGTTTTCTATGAAAAAGTAGTGTATACATTTTCACAAATGGTTGATCAGGCTTTGCAGTAATAGAATCTGGTTTCTGTGATATGAAGTATGATGGTTTATGTTCTTGTTACAGTGATCTGACTGAATGGTTGAGTTTTGATTAAGTTTCAGCTGATTGGGTTTCAACAATTGGTTGATTCAGTCGTGTCGGAATTTGATGATTGAGTTACAGTGATGAGTTATTGTTTGATGATTGGTATTGATCTTAAATGTTGGTAGTGGGTCCAGTATGAAAAATTATGAAATGTGGTCCCTGGAGTTGAGGGATTTGGAGCTTCCTTCTAGTAGTAGCTGGTAAATCAGATCAGGGGGTTCGAGCTCCCTTCTAGTAAGAGCTGGAGAAGAGCGAAGGTTGTAACCTTCTATGGGTGGGTGTAGTATGAGTCTGCACCATTACAAGATTGTAAAACATTTTTCCTTATATTAAAAGAAGACAAAGACGATAGTAGCAGGTGGTTTTTTCCCGCATTACGTTTCCACCTTAAATCTTAGTGTTCATGTGTCTTTCTTATGTGTGATGGTTTATTTTGTTCTTAATACACATGGTTACTGTCTATCTAATGTTTAAAAAATTATTGATGCACTGGATGAAGGTAAACAAATGATGAACTAACTGAAACATAAGTTTATTGGATGTACGCTATTTGTATTTAGAACAGTCGCATACACACGTGGGTTCCTTTCAGTAAATTTGCGTACATAAATAAAAAATATGAAATGAAAAGTTTTTTTTTATTTTGAAAATACTAATTCACCCACCCACCCCCATCTTAGTATTTTTCCCAATAGTTATGAGTCCCGAAAACTAAACGAGCACAAGCAGAATGATCTCACACATGATTTGGAGTTAGCAGTGATGATACATGCATTGAAGATGTGGAGACACTATCTTCTTAGTAGGAAATTTGTACTTATGAGTGATCATATTGAATTGAGGTATTTGTTTGACCAACTGAATCTGAATGCCAGGCAGGCTAGATGGTTGGCCACAATCAATGAGTTTGATTTTGAGATCCGATATATCAAAGGTAAAGAGAACAACTAGTTGATTCTCTTAGTAGGCGAATACAGGTAAATCACTTAACAACTATGAGCTCCTATGGGAAAGATTTACAAGATATATCTTGCGAGTAGGTTAGCAAGATATCAAATATATGGATATTGTGCTTAGGTTGTAGTAGAGCACATGTACAGGTATAGGTGATAGTACAAGTATAGTTACAGGTGATGGTATAGATACAAGTGCAAGTGCACAAGATATGGATTATTGTCTTATGGAAGATGTATTGGTCAGCTTCTGAGATAGGATATATGTGCCAAATAGAAGTGAGCTCAAGAAGGTGATCTTGAGGGAGTTTCATGCGAAACCATATTCGAGTCACTTAGGGTATCGAAAGGCACTAAAAACAATAAAGAAATTTTATTATTGGCCAAATTTGAATAGGGATGTAGAAGAGTTTGTGGCTAGATGTTTTGATTGTTAGCAAGTGAAAGCATAATGTAAGCATCTAGGTGGACTGCTACAGACGATCATGATTCTAGAGCAGAAATGGGAATTCATTTCCATGGACTTCATTACAGGTTTACCGAAGATAGTGAGACAACATGATTTTATCATGTTCATTGTGGACAGATTGACAAAGGTTGCACATTTCATTCTGGTTAAGTCTACATTCTTAGCTAGCGATGTAGAACAAGAATTCATCATAGATGTGGTCAGACAGCATGGTGTTCCGAAGAATATTGTGTCAGACAGGGATGTGAATTTCACTTCCAAGCTTTTCAAGGAATTGTTTGTAGGTTTAGGCAAACATACAGGGTCAATAGGATATTGGAGGACATGTTGAGGATGTACGTCATGCATCAGCAGTGGAAATGGGAAGATTATCTCCCCTTGGTAGAGTTCATGTACAACAATGGGTATCAGGAATAATTGAGAATGAGTCATTTTGAGGCATTTTATGGATAGCGGGGTGTTGATTGGACTAGATATGTTGGAAAACATGGAAAAGGAAATGCATGTTATAAAGAGGAATCTAAAGGAAGAACGGGCAGAATATTTATGCATATCAGAATAGGTTTTTCAAGGAGTTTCAGGTTGGGGAACATGTGTACTTGTGCATCAAACCGAGGAAGAGCTCCTTTCAGATTGGATCATGTACCAAGTTGGCACCATGTTTTTGTGGACCCTTTAGTATCATTGAGAGGATTGGGTGAGGAGCTTATCGACTTGCACTACCTTTGACAGTGAAATTCCATGATGTATTCCATGTATCTCTTCTTAAGAAGTATGTTAAGGATGTTGATCATGTGATTGACTGGTCTGTATTGCAGGTGGAACTAGATGGAGAATTCTAGCTGGACCCTCAGTGTATATTGCAGAAAAAGGTGCTCATGCTCCAAAACTGAGCAATCGAGCAATTTAAGGTGCAATGGAAGCACTTTGGACCCGATGAAGCTACATGGGAGATGATGGATCAGATGCAGGCTATGTATCCTTTCTTGTTTACCAGTTGAGGCAAAGAAGTTTTGGCTTGGTGTTTTGGTATATGCTTTGGTATATATTTTGGTATATTTTTTTATGATGTTGGTTTATGTACATATGTGTATGGATGTAAATAATACCAAAAGTTGTGTTATAAAGATCCATTATGTAGTATGTTGTTATGATGTCATGTTATTACGTTGTTATGTTGGTTTTCTTTTAGCAAGGTGATCATTGTAAATACTACATCGAGCTAAGTTATAAAGTTGCATTGGCAGTATATATTTTGCTTACAACAATTTTGTGGTGACAGGTGTTGTTTAACACTGAGGACAGTGTTCCCCCAAGGGGAGGGTTCTGTAACAAGTTCGGTGAAAATTCCATGTAATAAAAGTAAATAAAGGCAAAATAATAACCACAAATGATGGGACACTTATTCCAAGCTGAATGTTGGGAAGGATCCTAGTGATGGGGATCACTTGTGATTGTTTATGGCTAAGGAAATGGCTAAGGCTTTGGAAAGGAAAAATGGCATTTTTGGAACAATTATTTATGAAAATAATGGAATTAGGATAAAAGGGAGGTGAAGGGTCACAGGTTGCATGTGAGGAGGAAAATGAAGGAAAATAATGGAAAATGAGGAAAATAGAGGCCTCATTCATAAAAATGCTTCTGAGGATCAGTTGGTAACCTTTGGTCAATTTAGTTTTAGAGATCTCTCATTATTCTCTCTCTCTCATACTCTTAGAGACTTACAATTTTCTTGGAGCACTCTTGGTGGGTGTGTCATACTTGGATTATTGGAGGAAGAAGGCAAAGGAAGAGCAGGAAAGCACAAGAAGGCATTGGATTAGCAACTACATCAGATTTTCTACAGGTACTGAGTTGCATGTATGTTTCCTTCACTAGTTTTGGCATGCATGGAACATGCATGTGATTTCTTGGTTGTGATATGTCATTGGCATGGATGATTGCTTGGATTGACAGTGGATTTCCTAGCCTTTCCATTTCCTGGATAACCATGGTGATTGTGGGTTTACTTTCATTATTTGTTTTCAGTTGGTTCTCATGTTTCCTTAGCTTGGGTTGAGTTACTAGTTCCTAGAGCCTTGGTTGAAAAAATGCTCTGGAGCTTTGTAATAGCTTGGATTGAGTTACTATTCCCATAGCCTTGGTTGGACAAATGCTCTAGAGCCCTTGGTGGGTTGAGTCACTAGACTTGGACCCTTGGTTGGACAAACTCTCTGGATCCCAATAGCAGTTGTGGGTTGAGTTACTAGTCCTGGAGCCTTGGTTGGAATAAATGCTCTAGAGCTTTGGATGGCTGGGATAGAGACTTATCCTATGATGGTTTTGTGATGCCTGACCGTGAGGTGGAATCACTATTTGATGGGTTGAGGTGGATGGCCTCTGGAAGCTCTGGATGGTTTTTGATTGATGTGTTCTATGAGATCGCACATTCATGTTTGGAATATGGCACGGGGGTGAATGGATAAAGAGACATTTGGCTCGGTCATTCTATGGTACAGTGGAACGTGGAAGTCCCATCCCGAGTTTGGTTTTGCATCATTAATAGTAGGTTATTCTCCTTGTATTTCTATGAGCATTATGATGGATTATATGTGGTTTATATGACTGTGATTTCATGGATAATTATGTCCCTATTATGTCGGTTATGTAAATTTTTTATGACAGCACCCATGTGTGGCTCTCATTATGTTTTTACTTGTAATTAAATGATAAATGTATATATGACCTAATGGATGGAATGGAAGTTGATGTGTTGAGGCATCAATGGTTCTTAGCGATTCTCAGCTAAGTATGAGACCCATATGCTCAGAACTGTTAATTACACCTATAGATTACACATTTGTAATATGTTTGACGAAATGCCTATCGTGGCTAGCAGTGGTCTAGTCAAGGTCTTGAACAAGTATTTGTTTCAGTACTGTCATTTCCATGTTATTTTACGGATCTGAAGAGATGGTTCAATTCTGGGTAGTGACCTAGGCTTTGGGCCTGAAAAAGTGGCCCAAATCCTAGAGTCGCTAACATAGCACTGACATTTTTTGTCTTTGGTCACTGGCAGGCAAGCCTGCGAGAGTGAATTTGGGTTTCTGGTCACCCTCATGCCTATAGCATGGGAGCGACTGAGGCTTAAGTTATCCAAAAGTTCAATGGGACCCCAAGGTAAGTTTTCTAAAGTATTGGATTGGTTCCTGAGGGTCTTTTAGTTGATGATTAATGTTTGTATGGTGTGTGTTGGGCCTTAAAATAGTCCTTCTTTTCACTCCATTATTCACCAATATCTTCACATTCTACCTTCATGTCACCTCCATTCCACCTCCATATCATTATGTTTACCTCATAACTATGTTTTTCCAAAGTTTATTAATTCTTAACATTTTTAAGTGAATTTATGGCTAAAACTTAGAAAATAATATGCTTAGACTTATACCTAACAATTAGAATGAGTTTGTTGACATGTGTAGGTACAAAGGAAGCTTCCAAGGCATCCTTATGTGGCACTCTATGCTCAAATTCGAATTTGAAAAGATCATGAACCTCATGGAGAAGATCATGGACCTCATGGAGGAGATCATGGAGGATAGGGTTGTGTGTCACCATTGGTTGAGAAATATGTGGGTCAAAGAGGGAATAGTGGGTTTACATTTATGAGGTGGTTATCATAGTTTTTGTATAAATAGGAGTACCTCCTCCATTCCAAAGGGAGGACTCTTAGAGCATTGTATCCAATTGATGATGGAATAAAGCTTCATTTGACATATATTTTCATTATGTAGTTTTAGAAATAGTTTTCCATTATGTAGTTTTAGGTATAAGTTATCTTAATGTAGTATATGGAATGGCTTGTTACTTTGCTCTTAGGAGAATTGAGCTCACTCTAGAAGGAGCAAAGGAACATGTTGTTTTATATTAGATCTTATTTCATTTAATTGCTTAGAAGTTTGAAGATTGGTTTGATGAATGAATTTTCAATTAGAGTCTTATCAACATATGAGAGGAGAACAAAGAGCCTAAGTTAGGCTCTCTCTCTCTATTTGATTTGTAATTGGAATTCATATTTTTGCTTTTATGTTTCAAGTTATTTCATTTAGTTTACACTTATGGATGAATTTTAGTTTAGTCTGGATTAGTACAAAAGAGGACAAACAAGAGACTAAGTTAGTCTTTCTCTCTTTGAATCTAAACAACAACTAAAGTTCATCCTCTTGTTTGCATTTTAAGTTTCTAGTTTTATGATTTCTCTATGATACTGTAGGGAAGGACAACCAGGATCTCCTTAGTTAGGAGCCTCTTCCCTTGCATATTGTATTGAATCTTAAATAATTTCATTAGACATAGAATTAGTCGCCTACTCTTGCACATATAGTGCTGGCATCATCAAAAGCTTACGAGTTTCCCTGGTCGATATTTAATGCAGCAATTTAAGCCCAATAAATTGCCCAACAATGTGTTTCTATCGATTCCATTTCCTTAATGTGACTTAGGAGGTTGAATCATATAATAGTGGCCTCTCGTCAAATGTTTACCCCAGTTGTCCAATTGCTTGGGTATATGTGGGAGGAGGGTCTTACATCTTAGAATGTTCTTGCCAATTTTTTTAGTGAAAGTGGGGTCTCGATCAAGCACAATCAAAGTCGTCATGTCATGTAGCTTGAATATTTTGTCCATGAAAAATTGAGCCATCAATTTTGGGGTAAATGGGTGCGGTAGAGTGCAAAAATGAGCATATTTGGAAAGTCTGTCAACAACCACCATGATGACTAATTTTTTGCCTGACTTTGGCAGACTTGTAATGAAATCCAGGGAAATTTTTTTCCAAATGGAAGCAAGGAGTAGTCAGGGTTGTAAGGTTCCCGGTGGCTTGATCGTTTCCCCTTTATTGCACTAGCATATTTTACTTTCAACTAAAAAAGTAAGAATGTTGTGCTTCATGTCAATATAAAAGAAAGGGTGGCATGCTCGTGTATAAGTATTATGAAATCCTGAATGTCTTGGAATTGGAAAGTAATGCAGTTCTTCCAAGATACGGTTTTTTAGGGTGGGGGTTAGGGATAATACTACCCGATCCTTATAGAGAATAATATCATCCTTCCAAGATTAGTCCTCTAAGGAATTAGGATCTCCTCATAATTTTTTAATGATATGGGACAGAGAGGGGTGGGATAACCATTCATGATGAGCTTCTTCAATCCAATATGGTATGGGTAGAGAGAGGGATAAAAGGGTGCCCTCTTCCTCAAATTGGTGTGATAAGGCATCAACCACTGAATTGTCATGCCCCTTATTGAAAATTATCTCATAATCATATCCAAGAATTTTTTTGAGCCATTTATGTTGTTGTGGCGATGATAGATGTTGTTCTAGGAAATATTTTAGGCTATGATGGTCAATGTGGATTTGGAAATGATGCCCCAGTAAGTATGGTCGTCAAGTGTATTTTGCATGTAAGATGACCATCATTTCTTTCTCATAGGTGGATTGACCTAGATTCTTGCCACTGAGTTGTTGACCAGTGAAAGATAATGGTCTAACTTCATTCATTAATACTAGATGTTTTCTAAGGTCGAGTAGGGATAATACTAGAGTGGCAAACATGGCCTGTTTGAGAGCCATGAAGGCCTGTTGAGCTATGTCATTCCAAAGAAATGAATTTTTCTTGAGAAAATTAGCAATGGGTCAACAAATGTGTCCATAATTGTTGACAAACTTGTGATAGTATCTTGTGAGACCCAAGAGTCGCCTCAAACTCTTCAAGGTTTTTGGTTGGGGCCAATATTGCATTGCCTAAATATTTTTCGGATCATCCCTCACTCCTTCACGACCCATAATGTGTCCCAAATACTCTACTTCTTCCATGCCAAAGGAACACTTGGATAATTTGAC
Organism: Pinus taeda; assembly: GCA_000404065.3. Classification (NCBI taxonomy): domain Eukaryota; kingdom Viridiplantae; phylum Streptophyta; class Pinopsida; order Pinales; family Pinaceae; genus Pinus; species Pinus taeda. The sequence goes on along the minus strand of APFE030239075.1, from coordinate 220,527 downwards.
AAATATTTTATGATATTTGAGAAGTTGCAATACTTGGTCAACATGTTGAAGGTGTTTGTCCCATGTCATGTTGTAGATGAGAATGTCATAAAAAATGACCAAGACAAATTTTCTGAGATATGGTTTAGAAGGTGGTTCATGAGGCTCTGAAAAGTGGATGGGGAATTCCAAAGACCAAATGGCATGACCAGGAATTCATAATGGCCTTCATGAGTTTGAAAGGCTATCTTGGTAATTTCAACCTCCTTCATTCATATTTGGTGATAGCCCGAGCGGAGGTCCATCTTGGTAAAAAAATTGGCACCATGCAGTTCATCAAGCAGATCATCAGCTACTGGGATAGGAAATGTGTCCTTGATAGTGAACTTGTTAAGGGCCCTAAAGTCCAAAACATGCACCATTCACCATCTTTATTTAGAACCATGAACACTGGAGATGAATAAGGAATGGTGTTAGGATGAATAAGATCGACTTCGATGAGTTCCTTGATGATTTTTTAAATTTCAATCTTTTGTGAAAAATAATATCAATAGGGGAGGAAATTTGGTGGTTGGGTACCTAGGAGCAAAGAGATGATATGATCATGTTCACCCCTGGAGGGTGGGAGCTGCTTAGGTTTGTCAAAGACCAGCTAGTGGAAATCTAATACCTATTCTATATTGGGATGAATGTTAGGAGGAGTGTATTCAATGGTATGGATGACATTAAATTGTGCTACTATCACATGATGTCCCATTTTTAATTTTTTCTCCATTCCATGTGAGTTGATGATATGAGGAGCACCTGCGTGGAGTCCCCTTAGTGTATGAGTGTGGTCGTTCTGCTTAAATCTCATATATAACTCCTAGAAGTCCATCGTGATAGGGCCCAATGTGCGAAGCCATTCAATACCAAGGACAATGTCACAACTTCCCATTTTGATGGAAAACATGTGGGTTTTGAGGTGATAATCCCATAGCTAAAGATTAATATTTTCACATCGTCCTTCACATTTCATGGTCCCCTGATCAGTGATAAGGAATTGGAAATTAGAGACTTCCCTGAAAAAATAATGAATGGATTTTTCTACTCTCTTATCGACAAAGTGATCTGTGTTGCCACTATTAATGAACACCGCTACTGGTTGATGTTTAATAAAACCTCGATTTTTAAGAGTCTAGCGAGAAGAAATGCCAACCAAGGCATGGAGTGAGATGACTAGCTCATATGGAGTAGCTATAGGATCATTATCTAGGTTTGTTTGGAGTTCACCCTCTTCCTCCTCAAGCACTTTAGTGGTTTGAGCTTTGTCAACAGAGTTGTGAAAGAATTTTGGTTCCTTGCATTTATTTATTGGGGAGAATTTTTCATCACAATAGTAGCAGAGACCTTGTTTCCTTCTTTTGGCCATTTCTATCAGCGACACCTTTTGAACCTTTAGTGTTTGGGTGGGGCCTGTAGCTAGGGTGAGATGTGTTAGTGCGACAAAATTTGGACGATTGGATTGTCCATTTAAAGCGACTTCTACATCTAAGGCCTTGTGCCATGCTTCCAACCAAGTAGCTGGGTAATACATTCGGACATGGGCTTGGATGGATTCCTTTAGGACACTAATGAAACATTCCAAGTAAAAGGCATCTCCTAGTCCTTCAGTCTATATGGCCAATTGCTCAAAGGCTGCAATGTAGTCTTGTACTATACTCATTTTCCTGAGCTTAGTGAGATGACCCAGAAAGTGAGATTCCTGATTAAAGTGTTCACAAATTTCTTTGGAGAACATGTGCCAAGTTGGCCTGCCTTAATAAAATTTCTAATGCCACTTCCATCACTCTTGGTCCAAGTAAATAGATACCACATGTATTTTAGTTTCACCATCCCATATATTATTAAGGTTGAAATATATTTTCATTTGTGCCACCCATACAGTCGGGTTAGAGCCATCAAATTTGTACATGTCCAACTTGGGTGTTTGGTGGATTGAATATTAGTGACCTCCATGGAAATGAATCTCATGGTTGGATTCTCCTTCTACATGTGAATCAACATTGTGTTCTTCCCCCATGGGTTTGTGATACTTGCTCAAGGCTTCCAATACTTCTACTTTAATGTTATCGTTAAAGGATGCATGGAAGTCATTGATTTTTTTTCAAGGGCGTCGACTTTCTCCATAGCCATAACTTGAGACCTAGTGCCATCCATACACTAGCCCTAGTTAAATTTTGAGTTTACTTAAGAGTAGTATATTTGGAAATAGTGTGAGCTCGGGTGTCTACTAATGTGGGTCATTTGAAGTTGCATCGAGAAAAATTTGGGGCTGCAAGAAAATTGGGGGGCTTATAGGTGAATGGCACCACTATAATTAGCTCACCATCCTGAATCTTTTGGGCTAGATATCTTGAAAACATGCCATGATGGCATTAGACCTTTTTGTTTTTTAACACTCCAAAAATATTTTTACTCCCATCTTATCAATGTTGTGGTGGGTGAAATCCAAAATGCTTGATACTGTCAAATATCCTGTGAAAATTGGGGTTGGATTGTAGTAGCGGAAATCCCAAAGTCTCACTACTACAAAATGTGATATGACAATCTGATTTGGAATGTGGCAACCAAAACCCTCACTACATAGAGAGTTTGATCTACACTGTGAAAACTCCAACTACTGAATCTAACATGTACGGTGGCAAAAAAATCCCGACTGTTGGATATGTTCTATACAATGGTAGTCGAACCCCAACTATTGGATCTGATCTAGATGAAAAGGTAGAGGGGAATATTCAGATAGCTAAGGGAACTATGGTCACAAAAGAGTGCTAGATGCTACAGATCGCGATATATGTGAGGTTCCAACAGTAGTACTTGGCCCTATCTTTCATAGCACTAACTAAGGAGGATCAATCATACCCTTAGCCATATTACCTTACTACCCTATTGTACATGTGAGTAATCTCCTCGAGTGTTGTTCTAAGTGTATTGTAGTAGCAAGACACCTGACGGCTTATCTAAGGTTAGGTTTTAGGTTACCTGGGGGAGCTTTCGATATACCCAACGGTATATGGAAGTGCATTATGTGCGCACTTCTATCTAATGCGCTACTACTTGAAGGGTTACCCACATGGGCTATAAGGGAGTCAAATAAGTGTGACCACCTCTTGTATTTACTGCATGCATGCCTCCCAAAATCTACAATTTAATGCGCTCAATGACAGATCTTGTGGTTTAAAGATGTTGAAACACGTCTCTAGCCTAAAAAAAAGTTTCGCCGAAATTGGAGGTACAGTTGGCCCTATAAAGTGATCTAATACCACTTGTTATGCACTTGACCTGTGAGAATAAAAGAATGCTAGAAATACAAAACAATATGGCCAGAAACACAAAAAAAATCACATGAATTGAGACAAGCTTCAAAGATATTTTATTATTTAGAAGAATAATACAATATTCACTTGCCTCTTCGAGGGGGCAACCTTCAACAGAGCAGAGCTCAATTATAATATAACTTGATGATTCTTCCCTTGTTATCTAAGACTATTTATAGCTTTATGACATCCAAAACCCTAACTACTAGTGATCCCTTGCATAATACAGGTTTATTAATTATAGATGGTTTATAACTAATTGTGGTCCCTTTTTAATAATGCGGGTCAACCACTTACAATTATTATTAATGCGGATAACCGCTTACAGATTTTATTGACTCAACTAACCAACTATGACTCTTACGAGGCCCTGTGGGCTTATTACATAAATAAAGGGGTTAAGGTTGGACCCTAAAACAATCGTTTCCAGAGTCTCAACCAGAACTCACTGACTATCACCAAGTTGAGTTCTCCACTAGAACTCTATGGAACCAAGCCATAATTAGGGCCACAAAACCCTGAGAGCACCAATCTCTTGGAGTCATCTGACTCCCGGAGCCACCCAAGCTCACATAAAATATGATGCATCCAATTCAGCATGGTTAACTGAATAACGACACCTCAACTAGCTCTAGAGTCCACCCTAGGACTCCCTAACTAATTAGTAACCAATTGAATGATTAAATGAGTGAATGAATAACTAAGCAATTATCTCATTGGAATAATATTCCTACTTATAATTACACGGCTTTACTTTTTTATGTGGCACCCTCCAGAGCCATGTGGGACTTAAGGTGCACCTTTCACTGAAAGACCCAATTGTTTCCTTTTTCTTTGGAGTTACACCCCCAGACTCTTTCTATGGAGTGGTCTTTGTATCCAACCTTATTTTATTATTAATAATGTTTAATTACATTAATTGCAAATTCAGGGTCTCTGGCCCCATAACCTTTATAGGCTTTTATATATTCTAGCATGATGGCCCCACAATATATAGCTTAGCTCACTACCCTATAATCAAATTCATTAATCTTACTAGCATATATAGCCATGGGTCAACCATATTGTTCACCTATCAAGACTTGTCAGATAACTTGTCACTTCCTGTACTCAAGACTTAACTAAGGGCTTGTCGCAACCTGTATAAAAAGCCTGTCAAAAAACATGTTACACTTGTTGGAAACCTATCATAGGATTTCCATGACACCTAGTATGGCCCTATAATCTGTCATAACTTTCATAATAGACATGTTAAAAGATATCTTGTAGACCTATTACAACCTGTTATCATCCTGTAATAATTCAATCACAAGACTTACTATAACATATTATAAATGTGTTATAATGGTTACAACTTGCCACAATCCTAACATAGGTCTAGTATAAACCTATCATTAACCTATCACTAACATGTGACAAACATGTGGCAACCCGTATTTAACCCTATTATTAAACTTGTAGTAATTTTTTGTACTTGTTAAAACCCTGTCAGATCCTATGAGATTATGTGATGTTCTGGTGGTACCTATGACATTGTAATGGTACCTGTGATCACATCCTGTTATTAGTCCTATTGTACCAATTTTACCCTTGCAACAAAAACCTATATCTGACTATGTTCCAAATTTGTCATAGCTTGTCGCCATCCTATAAAAACTTGTAATAGATCGGGTATGACCTATCATAACCCCCTAAAATTTGATCACCTATTAGTGAAAAACTCAACTATGGTAATCTATCATAAACCTATCATGAATTTGTTATAAACTTGTGATTATGTGTATATCATGTTATCAACTTGTTACCAACAATGGAAAATATTCCATAATATTATAAGGAAATGATCACCTACCTGGGACCCATCTACCACGAATTGGGTGAACATAGCCCGAATTGGGTGAACCACATATATTTGTGTCTCTCTTGTTTTATGCTTTTCTATGTTTGTAATTTCACAATATTTTATGTGTTCCATTGCTCTGTTATTTAATTGCTAACAATCCATACCCCCCATCTATTGTAGAATTGAAATGGAATATGGCGTAGCCTCTCTAATTGTTGGCTTTCACTAAGTTTATGTGTAATAGTGATTTTCTACAAGTGTGTGTGTGAAACAATTTATCAATGGCCATGTGAAGACATTATGTCAAACAATACATTATTGTATTTATTGAAACAACAACCAAATCTTCATTTACAAGAGATTTCTATTGAATTAACCCTCAATGCTAGTGATAGCATTTTACTATGCAAATGTTATCACATTAAACATAATGGATAGAGAATAAAGTATAGATTTTAACTATCCACTCATATAAGATGAAATTGGCAGCAATGGACACATCAAACAACCATAAAAAAACATATAAATTTTACCCTGAAAATTGAAAATGGGAAAACCAACTTTGAATGGGGATCAGTTCTTCATTTTGGAAATCTTTGGTTATAATTTTTTCTTGGCTCATTATCCATTATCCTCTCCTTGGCCAAAGGACCCCTTGAGAATGAGGGTGAAGAAGTAAATAGGGAGAGTTGTGGAGGTAGGGGAAGGCCAAAACCCATTACACTCCATTTCTCACTCATGCTTCTCTCCTTCTTTTTCTTTCTTGTTCACTAATTTTCTTTTTTCTCTCACATGTTAATTTTGTCTTATACAACTATTATATTTGCATTGTTTTACATGATTTGATTGAAATTGGTTAATTTCTTAATCACCTTGTACGTAATTTTTTATTCCATTCATTTGTTTGGATCCATTTTGCATTACCATCTACATTGGGACTATATCAGGACTAAACAAAATACTTGAGTACAATAAATGAGGATCCTGGTTATTTATTTGTAGATTTTGTCACATTTTATCATCAATTGTATTTCTCTAACATAGTAAAGATCACACCTTCATAGGACATATCCATCACAAGGATAAAATTGATCATTGATAAGTTGATTGAAACTTGTCTTGTTGGGAGTGGCTTGGGAAATGGTTTAAGGGCATATTTTGGGTATATGTGAACCAAGAACAAGAATATTATGGGCATCTTATGTGGTATGGTATACTCTCAAGTAAGTGCTCAGAGTAGCCTTACACAAACATACTTGCAAGGGCTTATAACAATCAATTTTTTTTCATCAGTTGGTTTTTATTCTCCTAGGACCAATTCATCACATGCCTTTGAATGGATCTAAGAAGTAAGTTGCAACTTTGAACCATAAAAAATATCCTAACTCAAATCAATGAATTATTTATTCCATTGGACTCATGATATCAAATTATAGCTAGGGGTACCCCTTTCCCATGATTCGATGGATCTGAAACTAGGGTTTTGCCCAATAAGAGGCAATGTAAACCAAGTAAAATACTCATTTTCCCACTTGGTTTGGTTTTTATGAATAGGTTTGGGAAGCAAATTGCAACTTATCATACAATGAAAACTAACACTATCACTTAATATGAGAGATATTTATAGTTCTTAAATAAAAACATACCTTTATAATTTCATTATGAATAATTCTCATTGTTCCTCTAAATTTTATCTTAATTGTAATAATAAAAACAAATAGTATAAAATGAATATTATTTTTAATAATGATTAATTAGTTGAATTTGTATACATGTTACATCTTTTTGTCTCCTCTTCCTTTCCTCTTTTATAGTGTTAAAAAAAATCTAACTAGCATTTGCATCAGACGTTGCAAAGAAAACGCCGTAAGGCAATAGATAACATATAACACTATGTAAAGCAATCAATAACATACAACACTAATTAACGCTTCTTTGCCCCACCACCTCCGAGCTGGCACCCGCTGTGCTGGCAACCAACACCCGCGCACTTTCAAACGATCCCTCGCGCCAAACATTCATTTGCTCCATTCGCACAGCCGGAACAGGTCCTCTCGAGCATTCATTTCTCCTGTTCACGGTGTTTGCTCACCTCGTAGGTCCGCTCGCGGTGCTGAATCCCGGCAGGCTGTGCCCTAGGCGTAAGGTAAATTATACTCTGTGAACAATGACATCCACCATTTTGGCGGGCGCCCAGTAGGCCCATGCATACGAATCCCACGCCGTGCTACTATAAATTGTCTGCATTGGAAGCTCCGAGCGTCTGGCGAAATAGATACATTCAAGGTCTCCATTTGGGTGCAGGTTCGAGTGACGCTGAAGGTGTTTTCCCATTGCATCGTAATCAGTTACCAGATTTATAACGAACCACTTATCCATTCAGACATCTTCAATAGTTTTTAGGACGTGGTTTAATGGTTAATAGTTAAGTAGGGAGGTCTAATCCTAAACAAAATTATATATATTTGAAAATTGCTCCAAACGCGGTCCAATCTCAAGCAAAATTATATATATCTGAAAACTGCTCCAAACACAATTTTTTAGTTGAAAAAAATACAATAAACCATCGCCATTACAATTGCAAACTCAAGCTCCTGCATCCAGTTTGTTTGATTGTGTACTACCCACTTAGCCATGGAGGCCATGAAAATCAGATAATCCTAAACCACCGCCATTGCAAGCTTCCTACATCCACTGTCCCTGCCTGTGCACTTTGCCAGGTGCATAGTTTATTTGGCATTTTCATTGGGGTGATATTTTGAGTACAAATATATTCAATTCTGTGAGAGCAATTTGGTGCACATTAATTTTCACATGCTTGCTAGGAAGGATGACCACGGAAAAATGCAAGGGCACCAACCGGTGGAGCATTGATGTAAGTAGTAGGCTTAGACTACCTGAAGTATGTTGCCAGATTTGCTTTATCCTCCTTTTCAACTGAAAACATTTTCCAATGCTCCTTTGGTGTGGTGCCATTGCTTTCTGCAATAAATGAATTATACTTGGCTATTTTAGCAACAAAAAATATAATTGCAAGTGAATCTTATTTTCGTGTCAGATCAACAACCTTTTTCTCGAACTTCTTGTTCCTACTTGCTGAAAGAAAACTGTGTTTTTTGTTATCAACCTTGAATATTTCTTTCATGTCTTCTCTAGCATTATTATGGTGATCCGGGCTCTATGTCAAATGAAGTGACCAGACTGTCATAAGATTAGGCTATTAAAGCAAGCAAGGCGATGACTGCATGTACATTTTGAATTGGTGCCTCAACAGGTGCTAGCATCTCTAACAATTTTTTGAAGTGATTGATGTTGTTGGCCACATCTTATGTTGTCGTCTTTATTTGTGAAAACTTCCTCAGCTATATCTTAGGATCACAACTTGATATTCATAAATGTTAAACAACTTGAATTTCAATTGATTGTTGTGTTTGGCTACATATTAGGAGCCTCCT
>APFE030239075.1:186498-197745 GCA_000404065.3 Pinus taeda | reverse complement strand
AATAATATAATCAAGATGGAAAGACCATTATTAAAGAAATATTGAACTACTTGTTAATATTGTTTATCTTAGACCTTTGACCTTCATAATCGAGGAAAATCTCCAAAAGTTTTATATAAATAAGATAGTCAATATGGAAAGACCATTACAAAGGAAATATTGAACTAATTGTTAATATTGTTTATCTTAGACCTTCTACCTTTATATAAATGGAACAACCTTTATATAAATGGAAGAGTGGTTTATGTATATAAATAAGATAGTCAAGATGGAAAGACCATTATTAAGGAAATATTGAACTAGTTGTTAATATTGTTTATCTTAGACCTTCTATTTTTATATAAATTTATATAAATGGAACAACCTTTATATAAATGGAAGAGTGGTTTATGGTTAGGCCTTCATAACAAAGGAAACTCTGGAATTATGAAACTCTCCAAAAGCTTTGCATAAATGGGAAGGTAAAAAAAAGACAATTACAAGTTTTTCTTCTATACCACAAAATAAAAAGTATTGTGCATTAACACGGAATATCAAGAACATATTAATGGGTATTTTCATTAATTGTTTCTTCAAAGTATTGGAAATGTTATTAAGTGTTTGAAATAAATATAATATGCAGTGTTGTTGTAAGATTGTATACAATTTAATTTTAGTGAAAAATCACCTCCAAAAGTAAGTTAATACTAAAAATAAAAGTTGTCAGATTGTATACAATTTAATTTTATTGAAAAATCACCTCTAAAAGTAAGTTAATGCTAAAAATAAAAATCACCAATCTAGGAAAGGTTATTAGTAATTTTTTTAAATATTATTAATAATAGTATTTTTTAAGATTATTATTAAAAAAAATTAAAACTATGAAACATAGGCATTTAATTCAAACCAAATTTTATTTTTAATTCAAATCTAATTTTACTTTTAAGAAAAACATTGTTAGAAATAAAACTCGTTCCTCGAAATATGTATAAAGGTCCATAACACTTATGAACCAAAACTTCAAATACCATAAATCATACACATATAGATCTCTTAAAGAAGATACATTTATTATTTAGAACGAGTTATGATGATATTCAATGCAATACATTTATATTTATAATATAACTCAACATTGAAGTCATATCCACCCTACCCTGCCTTGAAATTTGTGTAAAGTTCCAAAACATTTTTGAACCAAAAGTTCAAATACCATGAATTCTATACTACATGTAAATTTCTTAAAGAATTAAGGCTTATTATTTTATGGTATTCAGTACATTTATATTTACAACATCCACCTTGAAATATGCATAAAGGTCCATAACACTTTTGAACCAAAAGTTCAAATATCATAAGTTTGACTTAGCTTACCGTTGCCTTTTTATTGTAAAAACAAAACTAGCACACTAAAATACCATAAATTCGACTTGTTGACTGATGCCTTTTTATTGTAAAAGCAAACTAGCACACTTCGCAGTTTTGGGCTCAATAATATCCCATTGATTATCCAAGATAGACAATATTCAATTGGGATCCCATATTGTCTGGACTGGCAAGCCATTGGATCACTTAGCTAATTGTTGCCTTTTTATTGTAAAAGAAAAATCAACACACTAAAATACCATAAATTAGACTTGTTGACTTGTTGACTGTTACCTTTCTATTGTAAAAGAAAACCAACACACTTTATCCAAGATAGACAATATTCAATTGGGATCCCATATTGTATTTGATGAGGCCCATCAATAGATAAATTATATGGGCCTTAATGCCACTCTCCTTCTTTTTAAAATCAACTTTCCTCACATTTCTTTACATATTTTATTATATTTTGCTTAGTGAGAAGGGTAAAAGTGAGATGTTATGTCATGTGGCCTAATGTGCATTAATTGTAGGATTTGGAGCAGTTTTTGGCTAATTTAAGTGCAGGAACTCGAAGTAGACAAGAAAGAGGGATTTTAGGAGATTGGGTCTCCCTCCTTAAATCCTAAATCACTCGAAGATTCCTTCACCGAATCTCCTCAGCTCGGAGTTACAAGTAGCCAAGCCCACCGATTTCATTGGCATCGAAGCAAGTGATAGTTGAAGACAAGTTAATCTCGAGTTTGGGAGCCAAGCCTCCCTAATTTTAAGGAAGTTGTTGGTAGCTTCAGTTACATAAATAAGAATGCATGGGGGCCTCATTAGGATTCAACTTTTTATTATAGCCAAGATGTAATTTCGAGCTTAAGATATTGTGATTGTTATTCTCATGTTATTTTTTACATTTTGGTGATAATGAAAAGGGTTTCTTTGATCCAACACTGATTTGACTCAGAGGGTTGAAGCTCTCGGGTTAGGGCCCAACCCTAGTAGTAGAGGTTCCTCTTCTTTTTGAACGTGTATCCTTAGATTAGAATCATAGATTAGTTCCTGAAATTATCTCTATTTTGTTTAATTTGTAAGCCTTTGAATGATTGATTAGTTTTCTTCCATTAGTTGGATAAGTAGACTAGTGTTACAAAGTTATCTTTTGGTTATTACATAGCTTAGGGTTTCCTATTGACTAGGTCATTGTTCATGATTTCCTAGAAGAACTTGTAATTGTCATTTTGGTTTCTTAATTTTGTTGTACATTAGAAAGCATTCCATTCCATAGATTTGATCCACTAGCCATCAATAAATCAGTTTCTTAAATTCAACTCATCTTTTCCACATTTACATAACGTTGTGCGTAAATGAAGAAATGAATATGTGTTTTTGCAAGAGTTTTTGATCTACAGGGAGAAATCATTCCACCACCCTCGTCTAAGTCTTCTCCACCTCTTGCCAAACCCTACCAACCATGAATTTGAATTTATGTTTTGTAGGCATCGTGGACAACCTTGAGCAAATCCAACCATCTTGAAGTGTTGGGGTGATCCTTGGGTAGTATTCACCTTCCTATTACCTTATTCCACCATCATCCACCTTCCCAACACTTCCTTTCACCTTCCCTACCTTCCTATATCTTTCAGCTAAGTTTCCTGTAGTAAACTAGGACTTCTTGTAGTAACTACAGGAAATCCTATAGCAACTACAACAAACCCTGTAGCAGCATGTTTTAGACTTTTTTGGGCATAAATGATGATCAAAGACTAGGGTAGGCCTTCAACTTGACCTCCATAGCCCTCAATGCCATTTTTGACCAGTTTTCCCATACCTTCCTCCCCTGCAAAAGATCAACTTGATTAGTTTAACATTTACATTCCTAAATTGAAAACCAAAAGACTCTTTTCTGCAATATTTAGCTAATACATGCATACATCTGTCTTAAAAATATTAGGATCATTTCCATTCCTACTTAGTCCAGATAACTTGATGATAGAATGCAAGGTTAAATTAGGTCTATTTTGCAAGTAATGTGTGTTAATTCCTAGCTAGGTGATTTCATGTTATTTTCATAGCACTTTCATTTCCTTAACATAGGCAAGCATTTACTTTATGCATTAAATATAGATTTACATTCAGTGTCAGTAGTCATGCTCCTTCTAGTCAATAGAATACTGGTTTGAAAAAACCTAGTAGTCTGTCGCCCCAGTTGAGAAGTGACAAGAGTAAATTGTTGCATCTGTTGTGCATATAGCAATGTCACCTCCAATTTTCTACGAACCCCAAGTTTATAAAGTAAATTTGGTCACCCTAGGAGTTGCAGCATCCTTGTTGCGATACTAGGGTTCATCACTTTTTGGTGTCGTTACCGAGGAGGTGTCTAGGTAGATGTGATTTCTGCTTTTCTTTCCATTTGACATTCAATAAATATATACAATTCTTGCTTTCCTTTTGTTTTGCATTCAATAGATAGTTGCAATTTCTGCTTTATTTCCATTCTATAAAGTACTTGTATTCAACAAATAGTTGCAATTTCTATTTTCTTTCCATTCTGCAAGTAGTTATGAAAAAACCCTAAAAAAGAAAAAACAATTTTCTTTCATGCCTCGTAGGAGTAGAGACAACTTAGGAAATGTTTTTCCAAATACCCCCACACTATCAAACATCCAACCTTCCCTCTTCTTCGGTGGTTGTTAGCTAGAGGACCCATTAGGCGAACAACCAGAGATCTTTGAAGAGCCTATTGGGGAAGAAGAAGAAGAAACCATTCCATCAGCTTACACCATGGATAAAAATAGAAATGGGATTAAAAACAGAAATGGAGCTGAAAAAATAACTAAGGGTGCTTTTCCCATCAGAGAAACTAATGGCAATGCTAGGATGAAACACATAAGCCCCTCTTCCCTTCCTCACTTCCATGGCTTAACCTGAGAGGACCTTGATACCTTTCTTGTTTGAGTTTGTTGTCATCTGCAGAACTTATGATTATACCTCTCACAACCAGAAGTTGAAGTTGTTCCCATCCACTTGTTCCCATCCACCCTTAAGGATGTAGCCTTGCAATGGTTCATGGGTTTACCTTGGGAAAACATCACTACTTGGGCTCAAATGAAACAACCCTTCAACAATAAATATAGGGATTATTGTAGGTCAAAAGACACCAAAGAGGAAATCTTTAGAATGACCTTAGGACATGATGATTCTTTGGAAGATTATGAGGAAAGGTTCCAACTTAGCTACAAAAGGGCCAGATGCACCCTCGATCCTGAATCACTCAAGCTATTCCTTCTTATAGGGATCAAGGAAGATCTTCTAGAAACCTTAAACATGCTATCAGGAGGGGACATCTACCAGTTATATTATGATGATATCAAGACAACTTTTAAAAATCAATCGAGGACAACTAGAAATAAGGGTAGGGTTATTCAAGCTTTGGCCAGTTCGTCCTCCTCCAACACATCCATCAAAAGTGAAGTTGGGAACATGTTGGAAGACTTTAGGAGTGAAATGTTACATACCCTTGCTCTGCAAATGGACACCATGTAGATTAAGAGGAAGTATGAGGAAACAGAAAGAGCCTTAACTGTCTTTTGCCCTAGATGCACCAGGAGGCAACCTAGAAATTAATGTCCATTGAATCTTATAGAGATTTGATCGGTGTATGAGGAGAATGACTCCTTAGACAAGTGCCCTTCTTTGCCTGGATTGAAATTTGTGTATCAAGGAACTGAAGGTGTGACTGAACAACTCTGTTATATCAACTAGAGGCCTCAAGGACCTCAGCCATACCAACAAGGCATGAAAGGGGCATTCTATTCATATTACAACCCTAATCAGAATGTGTACATTCCCCCTTGGTGTCCTCCTACTCATCCTTCATGGTCCACACCTTCTCCCTGGTTGTTTTCACCTCAATACCATTCCTAACTTGCCAATCAATCATTTCCGCCATATGTTCCCCCACAACCTCAGTGGAATACACCATCATAGGGGTGGAGGCCCCCATACAACCAATATTCACCCTTACTGCCTCCATCTCCATCTCAACCACAACTCCTTCACCCTGCTCCACCTAAGAAACCTCAGATTCATGCTCAGCCAAATCCAAACCCGAGCAAAAAACATGCGCAACAACTCTATAGTGGAGAGACATCCTACCCTGCCTGTGCTGTGCAAATTCAAGAAATCAACCTGAGGTCTGGAAGAGTGCTCCAGATAATCAGCCTCCATCTCTGTTTGAGGAGCTTAAAGAGGAAAAGGAAGAGAGTGTTCCTCAAGCGAATCCACCTCCTTTTCCTGAGAAATTAATCCATCCTAGCCAGCACACCCCAAAAGAGATTGAACTTCTGGGTGAATTGAAAAACTTGTGTGTTAAAATCCCACTCCTCCAAGCTATCAAGGATGTCCCTATCCATAACAAGTTAATCAAGGAGAAATTCTTCCAAAATTCTGGGAGGAGAAATAAAGACACCCCTACAATTAATGTCATTGGACAACTATCTGACTTAATGTTGGGGTGAGTGATTTTCCCGAAGTATCTAGACCCTGGAAGTCTTGTGGTGGATGTGCACATCGATGGTATCATTGTCCCCCATACCTTGATCGATCTTGGGGCTGCCATCAATGTGATGAACAAGGACACTATGCTTAAACTAAATCACCAAGGGTCATTAAGGAAGACCACAACAATCTTGCATATTGCAGACAGATCCATAGTATCTCCTGAAGGAGTTGTTGAGGATGTGATGGTCTCCATTGATTCCTGGGAATACCCTGCTAACTTCTTAGTTCTCCAACCTAAGACCAAGTTCAATGGTTATCCTCTCATCCTTGGAAGGCCATGTTTAGCCACTTTTGATTCTTACATAAGTTGTAGGGTTGGGAATATGACCATTAAATAAGGGCATTTGTCCAAACAATTGGTCCTATAACCTCCTACTCAACCATCTCTAGAGCATGACTTACCTTTATGGTTGGAAGAGGAGGAGAAAGATGAAATCTACTTTGCCAAATCTTACCCCATATGTACCCTAGAAGCTACTATACGATGGTGGCAACCTAATGAAGATGACCTGATTGATCAAATCATCCAGAATCAACCCCCCAACACTATGTCTCTTGATGAGTTAGTAAAGAAAGTTGAAGATAACCCTGGGACTGATTTTTTCCTAGTTGACTCAAGTCCTACTCATGTCAAGATGGTAGAATTTGGCCCAGATAGAACATTGAAAGCAATCCCTCTCTCTCTGCACATCATGAAAAGGAGTTATGTAACATGTCAAGAGAGAAATTGGATGCCTTTTCCTGGAGTTATAACGAAATGAAGGGAGTGCACCCTTCGGTGTGTACTCACCACATTTACATCAAGGAAGGTTGCAAGCCAGTGCACCAACCTCGGATGAGAATGAACCCAACCCTCAAAGACATAGTTAAAGAAGAATTGCAGAAGTTGTTGGATGCAGGGTCCATTTACCCCATCTCAGATAGTGAGTGGGTGTCTCCTCTGGTTCTGGTCCCAAAGAAGAATGGAAAACAAAGGATATTTGTGGACTAAATACAACTAAACAAAGCCACAAAAAAACCATTTCCCTCTACCTTTCATTGATTAAGTCTTGGATGGTCTTGTAGGAAAGAAGTTCTTCTCTTTCCTAAATGGATTCAGTGGTTACAATCATATCCAAATCATCCCAGAGGACCAAGATAAAACCACCTTCACTTTTCCTTAGCGTACCTTTACTTATAGGGTCCTTCCTTTTGGATTATGTAATTCCCTTGCTACTTTTTAGAGGTCAGTCCTGAGCATATTTGTAGAGCTAGTCCATGACTCTATAGAAATATATATGGATGATTTAACTCCCTATGGGTGTGATTTCCTGGAGGATCTCTCTAACTTGGGGAAGGTATTAAACAAATGCATTGAAATGAACCTATCCCTTAGTCCCGTAAAGTGTGAGTTCTTGATAAATGCAGAGACTATTCTAGGTCACTCAATATCCTAGGAAGAACTGCAATTAGACCTAAATAAAATTGCTATCATAAAGAGGGTCCCTACTCCTCAGAAGCAAAGGGATGTCAGAAGTTTCTTGGGCTTAATTGGATACTATAGGTGATCCAGGAGGATCCATCGATCCAATTGTACATATGTTCAAAGTGTTGTCATCAGTGTTCATGGGTGTCATTCAGTGTCTTCGTCGCTTCAGTTCAGCTTCGACAGATCAACAATGTTGTTTATGATCAGGTTGTTCAGGTAATGTTTATAGGTTTTCATGGCATTTAGTTGATGTGGTATTGTACCTGGCTATCGATTTATGTACATCAATAGTTCTGCTAGGGTTGGTCAATGACATGTGTTTTGTCGTTCGACAAGCAGGATTGGTGTTGACGTAGGTGTTGCCCATGGCATAGATTCATCATCCGAGTTATCGTTGCAAAGACAGTTGGAGTCAACGATGTGCGTGGGTTGTTGTCGTGACAGAGGATCAATATCGTCATTTGTCGATGATCAGCATGGGTTATTTATCATCATGTGAAGAATTTCGCGAACGTCGCATTGTGACAGAATTGTACATATGGGTTTTTAAAATAATCCCTAATTTATGTACAAACCCTAAACCTATGCCTAAATTCCACAAACCCTAATAAAAACCATGTATTATACATTCATGTATTAAATCCTATGTTAAAAATCCATTACCAAACCTATTCCTAAACCTATCGCATCAAAAGTTATGCAAAAACACATTAAAACCTAACTCTACACCCTCTCGGCCTAATCCCTATGTTAACCCATGGCAAAACATTACAAATATATATAAAACAGTCCCTAACCTCCAAATAAACCATTTGGACAGTTAACTGCGGCGGGACCATGCATGTGACAAGGGTTAGCAAAGCTGCGAGCCTTGATCACGCGGTAACCGCAACCCATAACCCGTAGCGGGACTGTTTATTATTTGAACACTATAAGTTAACCATCAGTGGATGTCACAGTGTTCGGAGGTCCCCAACCGTGGGCTTTAATTTTGCAGGTTTTCAAACCACTACATGTGATCAGCAATGTCACAACCGCAGAGCGGAACCGCTGGTGCGATAATCGCGGCTTTGTCCAGCGCTCACATGAGTTGTCACACTCTTCCACCCGATTAGCTAACTGCTAATGACATTCAGGTTAACCAATGTCTATTTTGGGTTTTTATGTGTTAAAATTGGTTTTCAATTAATTTGAGGACCTTAATAAACCCTAAGGTGTCTCCTAAGGTGGCTAAAATCAAATCAACTCAACCTTCAAGTCACCTTATTCACCCCAATTTGATTCAAAGAAGTTTTAATGTACTTGCAAGCCTATAAAAGGAAGGATTTCTCATTGAAGAGGGGGATTGGTAGTTTTGGGTTTTTGTATGCAGGTTCTGGAGGACATAGGTTGTTTTGTTTTCAGTGTTTCGGGAGAATCCGAAGTCGGATTTGGAAACCGTAAGAGGCTTTGGAAAGTTGGTTCAGAGAGCTATCTAATGATAGAGGTCATAATTTCCTATGTGTAAATTAATTCTGTCTAATTCACTGTGTAATCGAATTCTTCCTTCTCATTCCTAATAAAATGATCGCCCATCTTGAATGCAGACCCGAAGATGTAATCCATTAGGGACGAACTCCGTAATCAATCTTGTTGTCTGGTATATCTATGTTTTCATTGTTTTCACTTCTGTTTTGCATCTTAATTATGGTTTATCAGTTGTCGTAAAGTGTTCTACTCTAGCAATTTTCCTCAATTTTCGTGCTTTTGGTTATCATTCAAATCATTAATGGCTAATCAATTCTACTTCAATTTTTAGTATATGGTCATTTCAGATCAATAGGAGATTCATAAAGGACTTCAACAAAGTAGCCTCACCTTTGTTTGGACTATTGGCCAAGGATTCTAAATTTCTCTAGTCGGAAAGCTGCCAAGAGGCCCTAGAAACCTTAAAGGACAAGTTGACCACTGCACCTATACTCCGAGGCCCAAATTGGGATCTTCATTTCCAAATCCATGCTAATGTCTTTGACAAAGCTATAGGAGCAACTATAGGCCAAATAGATGACAAGTTTCCTTATTCTATTTATTTCATCTGCAAAAAATTGTCCAAGGCTGAATTGAACTATACTGTGACTGAAAAAGAGCTCCTAGTTGTTGTCCATTCCTTGAATAAATTTAGACATTACATCACTGGTTACCAGAACTTTGTACGTACTAACCATGCTGCTATTAAATATTTGATGAACAAGCCTAATGTGAAAGCCATAATTATTAAATAGTTTCTTTTATTACAAGAGTTTTATCTAACTATCATTGATAAGCCTGGTAGATAAAATGTAGTTGCATATTTTTTGTCTAGACATGTTTTGTCTGCAGGTGGGGAAGGAATTGTTGATGATCAACTGCTAGATGAGAATTTATTTTCTATTCCAGTTCTTTGCACAGTTCCCTCCAAATCCTCCCTCCAAGGAAAAGAGCATAATTATAAGAAAGAGTGCCCCACTCACTTGGATTGGGGGCAATCTCTTCAAGATAGGCCCAGATCAAATTCTGAGGAGATGTGTCAGGGAGGAGGATGTCTTTGACATCCTTCTAGCATTTCATGATGGGCCTTGTGGAGGTCACTTTTCATCCAAGAGGGCAACCTTCAAGGTACTGTAAGTTGGCTACTACTAGCCCACTCTCCACCAAGATGCAAGAAGATACACCAGTCGATGTGACTAGTGCCAAATAATGGGGAAACCTACTCCCAGGGATGAAATTCATTTGCAACCTCAAGTGACTCTTGAGCCATTTGACAAGTGGGACATGGATTTCATTGGGCCCATTGATCCACCATTAGGGCAGAAAAAAGTACATAATTGTGTGCATTGATTATTTGACAAAGTGGTTTGAAACCAAGGTTGTCAAGGTAGCAACAGAAGAGAAAGTGGTTGAGTTCTTAAGGGAGAATGTGTTTTACAAGTTTGGGTACCCTAAAGAGATAGTCACTGATTAGGGCACTCAATTCACCTCACACTTGATTGAAAATTTGTTGAGTCAGCATAAGGTCAAGCATAGGAAGTCAACTGATTATCATCCTCAGGCCAATGGAAAAGTAGAGGTCACCAATAGAGAACTGAAAGGCTTTCTCACAAAGGTTGTGAGCAGTAGCAGAAGATATTAGGCTGACATACTAGTGGAGCCCATTTGGGCCTATAATACAACGTGGAAGACAACCATTGGATTCACCCCTTATGACTTGGTCTATGAGAAGAAGGCTCTGCTCTCCATTGAGTTTGAGTACAACACTTTGAGAATGGAAGCACAATTGGATTTGGATGTTACAAAGGCACAATAAGAGAGGTTTCTCTAGCTCAATGGTTTAGATGAATTTAGGATGTAGGCCCTCCTACACACAGAGGTCACTCAAGTACAAAGAAAGGTTTGGCATGAAAAAAAAACATCAAAGACAAAGTTTTTCAAGAAGGTGACTGGGCTCTGTTATATGACTCCAGTTTCAAGGACTTCAAGGGAAAATTGATGACCATGTGGTTGGGCCCATATTTGATAGAGAAATGCCATGACAATGGGGTTGTGCAAATAAGGACCATTGATGAAGAAGGTATCCCATTGCTAGTAATGGATACAGATTGAAAGCCTATAAAATACCTCTGTCAAAGGAAGTGTTCATCAGTACCATCAGTAAGGAAGTGAATGTGCTTAGAAGTGTCTCAGCGTCCAGCTTACGGAATTCTTGAAGAATGTTTTATTTTTGAAAAAATGAAAAAAGAAAATTAAAGAAAAAAATAAGGGATGTTAGGTCCCTATAGTAATAGTGATTACCCCATTACTATTGTAGTTATATCCCTTATTAATATTGTTGTGCCCCTATTGTCCCCATATTGTTATTATTGTGCCCC